>JBBMEG010053033.1:0-16262 GCA_037832605.1 Cyclanthera cordifolia
ATTTACTCAAGGTATGCCAACATACAATATAGAGCTTTAGTAACAACAAGAAGCTCACATAGAAGGACGTCCATGGCAGCTCACGACGATGAAAATGACCGCACGATGAAGGCTTGTTCGCGGCGGCTTGCTCGGCTTGAGCGGCGACGACCCGCGACCACGGAACGAAACCCAAGGACTCCGGCGGTGGCTGGATTTTTGTCAAAGTTTGAGTTGAAAAAAAAATGGTGAAAGGCTACATCGAAGAAGATGAAGGCACAATTTTCTAAAGGAGAGGAGAGAGAAAGTGATATGACTTGATAGATTTGGTTAAAAGTTGAAAATGAGTTGTTTGTTATGAGTGGTTATAGAAAGTAAAATTTTGACACAATGAGTGTTTGGAATGAGTTTAAGCTTAAACCCCCCTTGGAATTTCTCATAAACTTATTTATATAAACAAGCATTTAATCACTTATGTTTTAATTTAAGCCACTAAATAAAATCAATTAATATTTACTTAAAATCTTGTGATGCTCATTCAATTAATTATTATAAGAAAAAAAATAAATTATTCTTCATTTTAATTAATAAATAAAATAGTAAAGATGGTAAAATCATTCGGCTAGGGATTAAATCCAATTTTAGCTAATAAGAAATTTTGGGTTGTTACATGTTGCAAAACTCTCTCCATATACATTCAACAAAACCTTTGAAGCTCTTCAAGCACATCCTCCATCCTCTTGATAACTTGGATCTCTTTAGCAACCAATTGCCAGATTATGAGCTAATGCATTTGAATCTCTTCGCACCAAGAAAAGGAAACTAAACTCAAATTCGCCGCTAACATCAAACGTTTCTGCCACAATTTGCTCCACCTCCGTTCTGCACACCACTCTTTTATTTATGAGATTTGCCACACGTAGAACATCTGTTTCCACTTCAATTTGTCAAAATCCAAAAGTCACAGTCATTTCCACTCCATCACGAACAATCATCGCTTCTACAATTTATGCATCCACGATTCCTAAGACAAACCTGCAAGAAGAAAACAAAACCTCTCATTTCTTGTTTTCGCACTATTACCCCCAAGCCAAACCTATTTTCAAGAAATTTACCGTTGGATCAAGTGTTAAATTTAAAATTGTCATGTTATAGAGGCTGCTAACACTTCTTCTTGTACTTCAAAGCATTATCTCTTAATCTTACTGTCGGAGAAAGCTTCAACCTTGTTGATTTGAGATTCTGAATATACTAACTGCAAAACTTCCAATCGTGACTAGTGCCGGCTAAATTTTGACTTGTGGATTCAATCTGGGAACAAGACACAACTTCATTTCTACTACTCCACATTTTTCAGCACATCAAACTTTTGGTAACAACCTTCCCTAAATTACCACAGAAATAAGAATAAATATAACTAAGAAATTAAAAGAAAAACAAGAATTTACGTGGAAAAACTCCTAAATCGAAGAAAAAAATCAAGGATAGAAAGAACTTCACTATGCAAAAAATTGCTACAATCACACATAATTCTCTCCTGACCCCATTTACATAAACACTCTCTTCAAAGTTTATACCACTCACACCTTTTGTCCCACTCTCACGAGAGAACACAATAGAAATTTCATAAGAGTCAGTATACCAAGCTTAAAGTGCTCCTAACAGCTGAGATACCTTGAATATAAGACCTCATGCTTCTTTTATAGTGCTTGGACTACATTACTACTTTTTAGGTTTTCGATTCCTTGGAACTTTTCAAATTCTTTTAGTTTTCCGACCATTCCGAATCCTTTTAACTTTCTGATGTGAGATTATCTTCTAATATTTTGCCAAAAAAACTCAACATAAACAAAATTCCTCCATTTTGACTAGATGACGACTTTTCAAAGAACCACAAAAATAGATCATGGTCGCCTCCGTGAATTCTTTAGGTGGTTTGTACGTAAGGAATGGGGAACTATGCCAAGAATCCCTGGTCGATTTGCAACCGCAAATAGCATGCAAAGAAGTCTCACTCCATTTCAAAACAACATGGACAAATATGATTACACTTCAAATCTCTTTTCATAAGGTTAAACCCACTATCACTAGATCTAGAATTCAAACATAAATTAGTATATTTGATCTTTCCACCCCAAATAAGAATTTATAAATATGTACAAGAAATTATGAGTATTTCATCAACTATATATATGCATAGTTGATTAACTTGAAATTTAAGGCACATTTAATAGCTTACTTATGAAGGCAAAAGTTATATACAAACTCTTTTAAAGATTTAGAGTACTCAATTGAATATTGTTGATCAGAATTAGTGATTTATAATTTGATTGTTGTATAAGAGATTCATAAATGTGTATTTACACACATAATTTAAGAATTATTAAAAGCTTCAAACATGCATGTGCATCGTAAAAAGCAATATGCCATAATAGAAAAGGCCAAAAGGTATTTTAGATTACACCCTACTTCTTTGGATTCACTACCTGTACTTTCTTAATTTCAAATGTGTTAATCATACTTATTTTTAATTAGTATTAGGAATGTATTTAAGTCATTTATTTAATTACTACGAGGATTAAACAATTCTCATATTCAATATTTGTCAAATGTTTACCCACTTATCTTTTTACATTGGATTAATCCTTTTTAAGATAAATATTTAATCAATCCTTACTTGGTATAATCACATTGTTCAAATTCTAATAAAATTGTTTTGGCTGACTAATGACAATTTTGTGTCTCGAAACAGATAGGTGGTTGAGGGCTTAAGCCTCGAATATATGTTCCTTTAGAGTATTGAATTTGAGGTTCACTTATTATATTTGTAGACACTTTCAATTATGTCTTCGATTCTTCGATATATCTTGGTGTCACTTGGTGTCATAGTTAAAGAATGAGTTAGTAGTGTTATTGGTTTAGAGGAGCAAGCTCCAAATTCTCTATTATTATTCTATTTGTAGAAGTTGAGCTAATTTTCTTAGAATTTATTTACTATAATGTCCATATTACTAGAAACAAAACTCCAATTTTCAGATACGTCCTAAAAATAATGTCTTAAATAAATTTAGATTTGAATTTTAGTTACCTGCTTTAAAAGTAGTTTTTCTTTTAAAGAAAAAAATAATTAACAAAATAAATAAATTTATTGGTTCATAAATTTTGAATATAATTTCAGTTTGATTCTTATGTTTTAAAATTAAACATTTTTTTCCTGTCATTTCAATAATGTTGTTTTTAATTTTTGTGGTTTGGAGTCTAGCTAGTTTCAGTTTGGTCCCATGTTTCAAAATTGAACATTTTTACTTTTGACATTTTAATAATTTTCACTTTTGTCTTTGTATATTTTTTAGTTTACTATTATATCTATTTTCTTTTAAAAATTAAATACACGTAAAATTTAAAATAATCATATCATCAATATATTAGTATTTATAATTAGTCTAGTTATTATTTTAGTTAACATTACATTATATAATTAATACTTTTGTTATCTCAATGATTAAAATGAAGCATTATTGAAATTCAAAAAGTAAATTGTTCAATTTTGAAACATAGAGACCAAATAAAATTTAGACACCAAACCTAACGACTAAAATTATATATATATATTACAATATTTTTTTTTGCATAATTTTTTTTTTCATTTTAGTTATAGTTCTTATGATAAGAGTATGTAGCTTAAATGATCACCATTCTTGACATTTTTTCATTGCAATTTTATTTAACAATTTTAATTTCAAAAATAGTATGTATTTAGTGAAATTTTTTTTAGTCTTTTTAAGTTTGAGGTCTAATCTATATTTGAGTCATATGTTTCAAATTAAATAATTTTACTTGTGATATCTCAATAATGCTCAATTTTAGTCATTGAAATAATAAAATCATTAGATATATAACTTTAGGTTAACTAGACTAATTTTAAATTTCAATATATTAAAAAATTGATTATTTTACTTTTGATGTGATTTAAAAAAAAAAAACCAAATATAAAATTAGACTAAAAACATACACGTGATTAAAATTGAGCATTATTCAATCGTTAAAGATAAGAATGTTTAATTTTAAAGCATAGTTAAAAGTGAACATTGTTGAAATGTCATAACGAAAAGTAATCAATTTTAAAATCAAACCGAAATTAAAACCTAAACTGAGAAACTAAAACTATAAAATCAAAAGTAATCAATTAAGGTCGTGATTTGAAAATTAAGAAAAAGAAAAATTATGATAAAGAAAGTTGCCGGAAGGGGCTATTTTGGAATTAGTTAAAAGTGTGAGCCTGCTTTTTTTTTTTTTTTTTTTTTTTTCTTTTAATGTAACATGTCTTTCAACTTTACATGAAAGAAGCAATTAACGACTCAATCGAATATTAATCCAAACATCTGCACATGCTAACCATGTGGTTTAGTTTTGTACAACTTGCTAATTAAATAGTTAATTAAAAGTTAATCAGTACAGCTTAAACCATAATTTCACGCGTGTACCTTTACAATTAATCTGGAATGTTTAGCAAAGCAATGCAATATAATTTTGATTTTTTTTTTTAAAAATTTAAATTTCGAAATATTTGAAAGCATGAACTGTTAATTATGATCATGATATATAATTAATTAATCTCCATGCTTTTACTTTTTAAATATATGTTGATCTTCAAATGTGTGTTAGGAAGAACCAGCTTGTGTGTCAAAATTAATGCACTTTTGTTATCATCCCACTATAGTTTCAAATTTCATGTAGCTATACTTTGTTTTGTTCAATTTAAGCAATGTAGTTGCATAGAGATTTAATTCAAAAACTTCTATAAAACATTGGAAACTTAATTGAAATTTCAAAAATATCATGAAAAGAATAATAATTATATATAAAAAAAAGAAGTAACATACTACACTTCAAATTGAATGAATTATTTGGTGGGGGAAGCATAAAGTTAAATTGTCTATTTAAGTATAATTAACGGGTTAGATCCAGTGATTCTAACTCATAACTTTTTTTTATTACCAAGACATATTTAATGATCGTTGAACTTAACTCTGGTTGACAACTGATTAATATCCTCCGTTCAAGTTAATAAGAGTAGTTGTTCAATGACATTATTAGTGTTGATTCGATAATCAAGAGGTCACTAATTTGATGATAATCAAAAGGTCACTAATTCGAGTTTTCCCAACTAGATTGTTGTAACCTCATTACCAATTAAGAAAAGGAAACAAATATATTGGTATCATCGCTCTAAATGGGAGAGCCTTTTTGTAATTTTCTTTGCTCTTTGCAAGTTGACATTTATATTTATATATTCGTATCCTTTTCGAAAAAGAAAATTACCAATTGGTTTTCTTATAAATACAACACGCTCTCTCAAAATGATGCATCTTTTTTAAGTTAACCAATCTTGAGTTTATGAATTATGATATTAGATAATTATAAAAAAATAATTTTTAGGAACATCATACTATCCATGTAATATATATTATAGATAGATAGATGGGTAGAATCTAAAGACAATCAGAAATTAATTAAAATGGTTCAAAAAATGAAGAGATAAGCATTGGAGCATTATGGTTTAATTTAATTTGGATTCTTAAAAAGTACTTCTCTAAGCCAACCCCACGTGAAAATAATTAATAAATAAACAAGAAAGGATAAAGAAAAAAATGGGTGGCCTTCGACATGATGATACGAGGAAAACTTGGACGAATTTCTTTTTTATATATATAATAAAAATAAAAAAATAAATAAAAATAAAAATAAAATAAAATTAGAATTAAAATTAGGGTTCGTGATGTGCTACACTATACAGCAAAGCAACACAACAACTAATAGAATTCCACCACTAGTGTGAAAGCTTTGACAACTCACCAATTATCAAATGCCATGTATTGCTTCCAAAAAATCCACGTGTAATTATATTATATACAAAACTTTTAAAAAATATAACAAATTAAAGATGGACTGTTTAAAACAAAAATATAGACTTGTTAATTAAAGAGTATACAATTTTTTTTTAAAAAAAAACTAATTAAAGATGGATAGTTCAAAACAAAAATATAAGTTAAAAATGATCATTTTAGTCTCTGATCTTATTTTGATCTCTAAAATTTTAAATCTAGAATTTAATATATGAAACTCCAGATTTATTCATTTTAGTTGATTGGTTTCAATTTAATTTAGTTAGTACTTAAATATGATATTAAAAAAAAGTTTCAAATTCATCTTTTTAATAAATTTTAAGTTAATAACGATGAAAAGTGGTTCAAAAATCTCGGTTCAATAATGTTAATAATCTTAATACAACAAAATACAAAATAAAATATATTTCAAAAGTTTATAAAAAAATGTGATAATTTTCAGAGTAAAGCTAACAAAAATTTTCTGACCATATATATATATATTTTTTTTTTTGAAGATATTTTTCTTTTCTTTTTATGGATTAAAATGGACATTTTTAAACGGGTAATAACTATTTTGTTTTTAATTTTTAATTTTAGAAATTAAGTCTATAACAACAACTCCAACTTATGATTTTTTTTTTTTTTATATATATATATATATAAATTATTTGATATCTACAATTTATATATACACATATTTTTTAAATCAAACCAAAATTTGACAACAACAAAAATGCAACCTACAATAACTTGTGTTTTGCTTTTTGGATATTGCTTTTGTTTTTTAAATCAAACCAAAATTAAAAAAAACTAAAAACTAAATAGTTGAGTAAAATGAAATTATAACTTCGATAATCATTTAGATCCCGTTTGATAACCATTTTGTTTTTTGTTTTTGATTTTTAAAATTTAAGTCTATAATTGTAGGCTTGAATTTTAAAAACAAAAAACAAAAATGGTTATCAAACGAGATCTAAATGATTATCAAACATGTCTAAGCAAATAGTTTTCAAATTCTTATTTTGGTTTTTAAAATATGGTTGGAATTCACGTACTTAACCAATGATGAAATATACGTAGAAAATGCAGATAAAAATAAGCTTAAATGGTAAAATTAAAAAAAAAAAATCAAATAATTACGAGTCTTAAAGTTTAGAAACTAACCTAGTACAAAATTTAATGTCGGAACAAAAATAGTAATTAAAAAAGAAAAAAAAAAAGTTTTTAAAAAAATTCCAAGGAAAAGTATTTATTTATTTATTATTATTTGAAATGAAGGGAAATTATTGTTTAAAAGTAAATGAAGGTAAAAATGAAGTAAAAGAACTTAGAAAAAAAAAAAAAGAAACTAAAAGGAAAAAATGGGATTGCCAAGTGCGATATTGCAAACAAATCTTGCTCATATATATATATATATATATATATATATCCATACTCCATTCTCCTCTTCATTTTTCATTTCTGCTGTTTCTTTTTTCTTTTAAATCTTTTTTTTTTTTTTTTTTTTTTTTTTTTTTTTTTTAATTATAAGTTTAGTACCCTTTAATTTGTTTAACATATATTATTATTTTTACCTGTTTGATCTTTCTCCTCCTCTTTCCCTCATCTTTGAGATCGATTAGCAGGGCAGGTTGTATGTTGGATTATGAACATGGGTTTTCAAAAATATTCTCACTTTTCATTTATTTTCTTCATGATCAATTCAAACTTTGAAAGAAAGAGATCGAGTTGGTGGTTGCTGGTGTAGCATTATCAAGATTCACATTCAAATCTATTTTTTGGAAAATGAGAATCTTGATGATGCTGCATCGGCAATAACACAACTATATATATATCTTTATTCATTCAAATCTCGATCGTACGTGATGGACTCTCTCACATATTCTTCTGCGGCCACCATCAAACTAAACTCATGATCAACACACTGCAGGTACTCATGATTTTATCTTCCATTTGCTCTTTAATTTATTTTATTTTAATTCAATTCATTCTCTTTACAATTTATTATTAACCCACTTCCTTTAATTCTTTTAATCTGCTCTTCAAACCCACTTCACATTTTAGATCTCAGTCCTCTCTATTCATTGTTCCTTATTTAAGACTCAATTATTAATTTCTTTCAATTTAGTTTTATCATTACAAAAAAAAAAAAAAGTTAGATTGACTCAAGTTAGATTTAATTTTTTATGATGGAAAAAAAAAAGTTCGAATTTATTATTCAAAATTACAGAAGAATTTATTATTTATAAAATTATAGAGACCAATACTAGTTTCTAAACTTAACTTAATTTTTTTTTTTAATTATAGAAACTAAATCATAACATTTTTCAAGTTAAATCGACCAATTTATAAATTTAATTTTAATTTTGTAAAAACAATACAAATTAAATTGCTTTTATTTCTTTTATCGAGTAATTATTCATTAAGGTGTATGTTTTGAGCTGTTGATTCTAACCTCTGATCTAATATTAGCTATTGGATCTACACTTATTCCACTAAATAGAAAATATTATAACATGAGTTACAATATTATGTTAGAGACCATGTTATTACATCATGAAAACATGAATTATGCTTATAATTATTTTTTCTAATAAGTTAGCATCATTCTACAATATATATATATATATATAATTATTCATAAATTTGAAATTAAAGAAATTAGTATCCTAAATAAAACTAATTAAAGTGAAATGATCAAATAATACTGTTTTGTAATTGTAGATATGGATTGACTTAACCCAATTAATAATTAATTGTTATTTTTCTATGACTTGATTGATATGTATTGAATAAAATAAAATTTATTAAATAATGAAAACAAGTTATGGTATTTACTTTAATTTTCCCATTTATATATACTTTTTTTTAGCACTCCCATTGAATTAAAGTGTTTGCTAGAAAATTTTATTTATAAATATATAAATTTCCAAATAACTAATATAGAAGTTATAAATTGAATAACAAAACAAATATAATTAAGGAAAATCACTGGAAAGTAAGTTAAAATTTTAAGTGAGATAATTAGGTGATTGGTTTAATCTATGATAACTACTTATGTCAAAGAATTGAATTCTAAATTTCATTAATATCGCATTATAGCTTTATTTGTTAGCTATTGTGTTCATCATTTCTTCTAAGTGATTGGTGGAAAACAATATAATTTCATGACACTTTTGGGTTTTCTTATTTTACGTTCAGTTTCCTTCTTATTTTGTTTATTATGTATTTATATAGAGCAAAATAATATTGTTATATAAATGTTGTAAATATAGAGTATGAGTGAAAGCCTATTTAGAAGTTCAATTTTAAAAGAAAATGGGCTTAGAATACTTTAATATTGATCAGCCCAATGATACTCGGGCTTATTATTTGAGTAAGAGCCCAAAAAAATGATATTGCAGTTTTGTAAGTAAAAGAGAAGCCCACTTATCTTGATTCTTGATCCGAGTTGGTTCACGGGTTTGTGAGCCGGTTTAAACACTTGTGCTTGACCTGGTTCTTAATCTTACGGTTGCGATTCATCATGAAGGCTGCTAAGTGTATGGCTGTGATGTTGCCACTACACTTAGCTTTCTGTTGGTTCAAATTGCATGCCCTACACGTTTTACTCCACTCACTCTCGGCTATAAAAGCCTGTTTCCGAGTGAGTTGAGTCATTTTGACTCACCTTGGCTCGCTCAGAGAAGGCTGAGATTATGGTGTTTTCTCTTGTTCGATCTTTCCCCTTCTCTTTGTTGTGTTCTCTCTCTGTATGAAGTTATTCCCCAACGACAGTGACGATCCAAGTCATGAGTGCTTGGATCGTTGCTTCCTCATTGGTGAAGCTTCTTTGGTGGCGATTACATTGATTTTGATGTAATCGTTGCTTACTTAGAGGTAACTCGACAAATCTTGGCTTGAAGCTAAAGAAGCAACTGTTCTTCACGAGGTAAAGTACCCCCTTTCTGCTTCCTGTTTCTTTCTTTTACTGTTTTTCATATCTGTGAAGTGAGACTTCGGTCCTAATACGTTTTTCTTCTGTAGCTATATATGTGTGTTCTTTATATATGAACGAGAGACAAAGACAATGAACACCATGATTTACGTGGTTCGGCAATATGCCTACGACGTCCACGGGTAAGTCTTTATTTCTTTTCTTTTCAATAATCAGTATGCATCTACTATGTATCACACTTCTGTACATTTCATCAACTGTTATTTATACATACAATAGGATCAAGCACAAGTAGAAAATACAAACTCTGAAGGTAGTACCTAGGTGGTTAGAGCTTAGGTGATTTAGAGGAGTTTGTTGAACTTCGGTTGAAAACAAATCGAAGTTTGTTAGATGGCTGTTAGGCACTTTCCAGCCAATGTCTTGAAATGCTTTGCTTAATAGTGAAGCTTTGAGGCATTGACTTGTTTACTTTTAACAAATGTATGAGCAGACCTTGGATTTATGCAATCTAGTTTGTTTATTTTAGTCATTTAGAGAGAAGTCTTAGTCAGATTAACTGTTCTCGTTATTCTATTTCTGTTTCGTTCAAGCCGTGGAGGTTTTGGAAAGAGTTCAATTGTTAAGCTGCTGGAAACTTGGCTGTGAATGTGGGTTCTCTTTCCTTCCTCTTCCATTGAAGTTGTTGTACTGATTGGGATTTAAATCTGGTTGAAGCTGGCCTAGCTATTCGATCTTGGTGCGGGTTGTCGAGGTTGTTTGATTTTTCCAACGACCATGAAATCGAACTAGTCGTAAGCGTTCTAGTGTAATTCTGGAATTGTAGTTCCTCGTTTGGCGATTACTTCTATTAGAACAAACTTCTTATTATATGTTGATATTATTCTTCCAAGGGGTATAATTTTTTTATTTAATTTATCAAATAGACATAATTGAGACTAGTGTTTTAGACACGTTACATCAAAGAAAAAAACTATCCAATTTAACTTATATTTAACATTATTTATGGTTTTATCATTAATAAATTAATTTGGGAAAACTAAACAAGTTCAGAATAATCTAGAAAAACTTATAAGGAAGAAATTAATGTCTATGATATACAAAAGTTTATAGCAAGTGTCATTATAAGGATAGGTCAAATGGCTTCTCTTCTAGCGTGAGATTATCAACTGAAAAATATTATTAGGATAACTCTTGTTCCTATGATTTCTTAGTTACCATTTTATAATTTTAGGATTTCAATAACCACCATAATTAGTCCATTAAAACTTAACTCACCAATTTGAATCAAACAACCTTTTCTCAAATAAGTGTCATCGATCGTAATCGTAAGACAAATTAAATGTCAATATAAGTCATAGTCCTATTCTTTTCAGGAAACTTGTCCTCATATCAATCATAATGAACACTTATCGTAGGAGGAGAGCTCATGGCAAACACGTAATCTCACTAGGATCTCAAGTTGCGAGTTCTTTATAGATATCACATGATAGGTTGATACAGATCCTTCTTCCACAACTATTTTAAAATAGGGTTTCCTTCCACTCATATGAATAGGCTAAACTTTTGTTCATTTAAGTCTCGATCTTCTAAATATAACTTAATACTTGTTGGATTGATTTTAATTTGAATTGTCATGTTTTTACTCCAAAAAGCTAATCCCATTATTTGAGCCTCATAAAATGACCTAGCATTCTCAGGTATTGGTGTGTTCAGTACACCATCATCTTAAGTACTTCTATCATTTAGCAGAACATTCTTTAGGTAGTATTCACATATGACCAAATATCATTAAATGACAATGCTCTTTGATTAATCTAATTAACTTAAAGACGCCGGTGGTATGTGATTATTCATATTAATCCTAATTCACTTTTATGCATTTTTCGGTCCTTCCTCTTTTAAAACATTTTTTAAACCGATTTAAATGAATATTTTTAGTAACTTCTTAAAAACTTTTTTTTTTTCAAGTAGTAATCAAAAAATAAATAACAATTATTTATTTTGCCATACATATGCGTGAATATACATTCTAAAAATATAATTGAATTCCTACTTAATACCTAATCAAAACTTTTATATTTCTAGTTATTTCAAGATGCATTAATTTTTTTTTAATACATATTTATTAATTAATTAGTTAATTCAAACTAATTCTTCATACATATCAACATACTAGTTCTTATGCGCTAACCTGAGAACCAATAGATCTACATATTCAAAAAAACTTCAACGACTCAAGATCCAATCCATATTTTTTAACTACGGGCATAGTCCACTAAAGTCATCACTCTCTCATATTGTAGGACAAGTTATGACTACAAATATAATCAATCATCTACTAAATGATCATTCAGTTTATAATTACAGTTGAGAAAATGTCCATTTACTAATGTAATTGCATTTTTTTCTTAAGTGTCATTGATTTCTCTAATGATTAAGCTATTCATGGTCTAACCATAAATCAGTAACCCTCTTGGAACAAAAAGAGGTGGACATCATTTGTTCAAATCCTAAAATTAGCCCATAAAGAGAAAAAATCATTTACTTCCACAATAATAGAGATTACGAGAATTTGGCATTGTGACATTATGTACTCAACTACTTACTACGACAATTTACAACATAAAAAGCTTATTCAATCACCGTTCTTGGTTGTTCTCACCCATACATATCAAATGACATTTTCACATGCAAGATGTCAAAACACACTCAAGATTGAGATCATACTAACATACGACCAGCCAAGTAAAATATCGATCCAAGTATATGACGAAATTACTTAGACATATTAAATATTTCTAGTCCAGTCTTATGGAAACTCTTAAAATAGGTGCCTGTATTAACATGTCTCTACACGACCAACTAGGATCAAGTTGTCTACAACAATTGCGAAGCAGGTCGTACTAGTAGTGTCATTATAATGAGGCATCCAGCCTCACTTCATATACTATAAACATCTACAAGTTATTCACTTGGACGTAGATCCACGTGTATGTTCAACAGACTTGTCTAAATGTTCATAATAAAAAATTGGGTTTAACATCGTTAGTTCAATTAACATGTTTGGTTTGAATCATACGAATTAAATAACAATAATTTTTAATAACTCTTTATAAAGTACTACTAAATATACAATAAATGTTATTTAAGTACGAACTACTAAGGCTTTATGACGTACACTTTAAAACAACAAAGGTCACTTTCACAAGAAAGAATTCACAACTCACTCGGAATTAAGATATACTATCATGCGATCATCCTAGTGAAATATTGATCCAAGTCTATAGCAAAATTACTAAGATGGATCTAATATTTATGTCCAGTTTTATGCAAACTCTTTGCATAGGCACCTATCCTAACATGTCTCTGAATGAATTACTAGGCTCAGGTTGTCGGTAACACTTGTAAAGTAGGGTGTACTACCTGTAACACCAAGACAAAGTGCCTAGCCTTAGTTCATGAATGTATTTAAGTAATTCACTAGGATATAGATTCACTTGTATATCCAGCATACTTATCTAAGTGTTCATAACAATAATCTAGATTTAACGTCATTAATCCAATATACGCTTTTTATTTAGATAACGCAAATTAAATAACAACCGTAATAATTCTTAACTATTTATTAATGACAACTCAATATACAATAAATGTTTTTTAATTATAAACTAATAGGCCTTTAAGGGACAATCGATATGACGTATAGATCTGTTAATCACAAAATAGACCTTCTATTGACATAGTAGCATCTGTGATTCATGTGGACGTATTGAGCTGAGGCAGAAAGCTCTCTTCGACCTCATACTGTTTGTGCACCATTCTTGGCTAGTGTTAGGCATGGTTTAACTCCATGTGATTCATGTTATAGCTCTTGAGGCTGACCTAAGGGAAAGAGACCAAAGTGTTATGGATTGCTCTAAGAGATAAGCCTAAAGGACTATGTCTGAAGTGATGGTTGATTGATTAGTCGTGGAGTTAAGCTTCCTGAATGATGATAGGTTGAGATTGGCTTCGCTTGATGATCATGTGATTATCGTTGAGATTGATGTTTGGCAGGTAATATGTTAGGTATCGCATGTTTAGCTGCTTATTATATTCATTTGATGGTTGTATGTTATTCTCCTTTAGAAGTTATTACACTTCCTAATGATCATGACTCAAGCTTAGGCACCCGCTCGATCCGAGACCTTACCAAATATTTTCAATACACAATTTTCTTGGGATTCTAACATTTCAGATACTAACTGTACTAAGATGGATGAACTGAGCAGGCTAATGATGTTCTACGGACTTGCCTCATGGATTGAGTCTAGTATTTATTCTGCATTCTTTTGTTAAACCTTGCTAATTTATTATTTATTTACCATTTATGCAGGAACATATTTTCTTGCAAGTATTGAATAAATGAAATGCATAGTCAAGTTTGCTTTAAATTAATTAATATTTTAATTATAATTTGAATCATGCACGAGTAAATACAATGCTTATGACTTGTTAGAGTAGAATGTTTAAAGGGAGGCTACAAATTTTGTCATGTTTCACGCATCCCTCAATATGATCCCAAATGACTATTGCGATATCTCCCATGGACAATTAGCATAAACCTTAAACTTCAGTTTGCTACATTCATGACCCTCTCTAGTTTTTCACATTGATTTGACATCTTCGTCCGATGATCGAAATTTGTAAGTTCTTACTATGTTTTTTCGACTCCTTCAATGTTTTTTGTCCAAAAAGCAAGTGATTGTAACTGGCTCGAGCACGAAATATAAGCATCATACCATTTTCTCATGTTGCTAGTAAACTAATTCTCCTTCTTGATATTCGTGTAAAGGTGTCTAATGTGCCGATACTTGGTGTGATTGTCCCAAGGAACAGTCTCGAGGCTTTGCTCCTCCAAGGTATATTATTTTAGCAGTCTCAAATTCTATAACTACAAGTGAATTTAATTGTAAAATATCTTAACGTCTCTTGGATCTAGGTCTCAAATTCTATACCCATAAGGAAATTAATTGTAAAATATCTTAGAACTCGTTTGGTAATATTCTTGTTTCCTGTTTCTTGTTTCTTATTTTTTAAGAAACAGACTTGTTTGATAATTATTCCCGTTTCTTGTTCAAAAAAAAAAAAAACTTAAATTTGGCAGAAAAATGAAAAACTACAAAAAAGTAGTTTATTGGATTTTTCTTTTTTGAAATCTAGAATTTTTGGTTTCTTTATAAAAAACACATTATCCTTATTAACAAAGAGAAGTATTGGCTTATTGATGTTGAGATAAAATAAATATTAATTTTTGTTTAATAGTCATGGTACAAATCCTAACTTTTAACATTTTTTTTATTACTCTCTCATTATTTTATGTTATATATATATATTTTTTTAATTATTTTAATATGTATTTTTATATACGATTTTAATTTTAAAATTTTCAATTTTTATGTATGATATGCAATTTAAAAATTTGGAGTACACAATCTACTTTGATTGATAAGATTTTGCAATACATAAAAAAATTCACTAAAATTTACATTTTCTTTTACATATGTAATTTTATTTTTAACAATAAAATTGAAATAGATTTAAGTCGAGTCTCAGCATATCAAAATTTTCTTTAATATTTTTCAAGATTAAAATTTATTTGATAATGTAAATTTTTTATTATTAATTTTTTATCGACTTGAATGCATATTATACATTTTCTATTAAAAAAATTACTTTCTTTATGTAGAATTATTGACATATATTTAAATCGACATCATTTCATACAAATGACTATGTGTGATTTGGATTCGATTTCTATAGATTTTCTGCTAAATCTACAATTGAACTAATATTCCCAATTTTTCAATAACTGAGTCCAAACTAATGTTCATTAAAAACAAAATAAAATTTTTTTGTTCATTTTCCATTTGGTTTGGTTTGATTTTAGTTCAATTTTCTCTTTTGATTTCAATTCGAATTTGCTTCTTATTTCAAATTTAAATTTGTTTTCGCCAAATCTAAATACTAATATATTTGATTTTCCTTTAGTTTTATATATTTCGATTCAATTTTATGTTGGTTCTTGATGAACTAAAATTCAATCACTATATTGTGATTTTCAATAGAATCATCCAACATTCTTCTAAGGAAGATCAAAAGATATTATTAATTTTTTATCTTTCCTTTCAAAGACTCTGGTTAAAAATAAAATATCAACTTTGTTGTTTTTTCTAAAAATACTATTAAATAATTTATTATAATTATTTTTTAATGCATTTTATATATTTTTTATGGAACAAAACTTACATTTTAAAACTATAAAAAAAAAAATTTGTAAAATTAAAAGAAGATATAGAAACAAGAAACAAAAATGGTTATCAAACAAGTTTTATTCCAATTTATTATTTTTCAAAAAACAAAAAACAAAAATGGTTACCAATTATTTTTCTTATCTTTGAAAGAATAAAATAAAA
>JBBMEG010053074.1:0-16249 GCA_037832605.1 Cyclanthera cordifolia
GTGTCAAATTTGGCTTGAGCCTTTCCCTTCCTAGTTTCATGGCGTCGTAGGCCTTCAGCGACAGCACATCCGCCGAAATGCGCCCATCAATTAGGATCCTCCTGACCCGGATGTTGGCTATGGTCAGGGACACCACCAAGGCGTCATTGTGCGGTTGATGTAGTGCTGCAGCCTCCATAGCCGTGAAGCTCAGCTGTTCATCCACCGCTTCCATTATCCGCACCTCCTCACCCCTCAAGGTGTTCCTGGCCTACCGCACCTTGTCCTTTTGGCTTCGGTTGGATCCTCCACCTGCCGGTCCGCCAATGATGGTTCTGATCTCTGGCGGCGGTGGTGATTTTTCGCCTTTCCTTATTTTGGTAGGGTATTCTGGTACTTTCTCTCCTCCTCCCACATACTTGTCTAACTGTCCCCTTCGGATGAGGGACTCTATGGACTCCTTCAAGTCATAGCAGTCCGAGGTGGCGTGGCCATGGTCTCTATGGAATAGGCAGTACTTGCCCTTATTCCTTTTGTTGGACCCTACCTTAATCCGGCTTGGCCACTTCAACTCTTCATTGTCTTGAATTTCCATCAAGCTATGATCCACAGAGATGGCTGTAGGAGTGTACCTTTCGAATCGACTTAGAGGTAGCCCTCGTCGTTCGACCTTTTCTTTCTTCACAGGGCGCTCCTCCGCCCTTCGCTTTCGCGACTCTTTCTGGTCAGCTTCGCGGCGGTTGTCGGTCCTTTCGCGTTCGGGAAGGGAGCGCCTTCCTTCAGTGCCACCTCTGGAGTTGACCAGCTCCCCTACACTCATGTATTTCTGTGCTCGGGTAAGCAGCTCAGCGTAGGTGAGCGGTGCCTTCTTCCCTAGAGACCACATGAATTTCTCATCCCTGAGTCCAGCGACCACTGCTGCGAGGGTCGTACTATCGGAGTACCCTTCAACATCCAGTGCTTCACTGTTGAAGCGGGTGATGTATTCCCGTAGGGTCTCCTGGCTTCTCTGCCTCACGGTCAACAAATGCGTGACCGGCTTCTTCTGATCTCGTCCGCCTAGGAACTAGGTGACAAACGCCCTGGCCAGCTCCCTAAAGGAAGCAATGGACTTGCGTTTCAATTGTCTGAACCATCTCCTTGCTGGTCCAGCGAGCGTGAACGAGAACGCTCGACATTTGATCGCGTCCCGAACTCCGTGTAGCTCCATCCAGGCCCGATATGAGTCTAGATGTTCGACGGGATCTGTAGACCCATCGTACTCCTTGATGGCGGGGAGCTTGAACTTGGAGGGGACGGATTCCTCCATAATTTCGTCCGTGAATGGGGGGTCAACCTGATCGACCAGGCTGTCCAGGTCCAGTCCATCTGGATCTTGTGCCTTCTTCATATTCCCCAACTGGTCTTGGAGGAGTCGCAGTTGGGCCAGCCAAGGTTTCGCCTCGGCTCCGTCTCGCTCCGCTTCCTTGCGGCGCTGGTTGATTACCTCCCTAAGATCTGTTCCCAAGTCTGATCCCGCCGTACGGGCACTTGGAACTTTCGGGGAGTGTGGGGTCGATGACCCTCGGGTAGTGCTCCTGGGCTGACTACTCCTAACGGATGGTGTCCGAGAGGACTCTGCCACCCTTGATCCAATCCTTTGGTGGACTGACTGCTCCTTTCTTCGGTCATTACCGTCCAGTCGAAGTCGTTCGACCGGTCTTCGGTGCCGAGAGTGCGCTTTTCTTGGCGCTTTCGTGGCTGGGGCTTTCCCTTTAGGACAAGAAAAGCGCTCCCTTCCACCTAGGAATCCCATATCTGTGTGTAAAGTCTTTTGATCCAACTCAAAATGACCAACATCTACAGATGTGCCTAGATATCATGGAAGAAAGAAGAGACGAAACCCACATAAGGGTGGCAGGTTACAAGAGTTGAATTTCCAAGTACTTCAACTCCCGAGTAAAGGCAAAACGCTTTCAGGTCGGCGACTTAGTGTTGAAGAAGGTGATGCCAAACACGAAAGAACTTAACAACGAAGTCGTGGCTCCAAATTGTGAAGGACTATACCAGGTCGCCAAAGTGGCACACCTAGGCACCTACTATCTCGAGGACATAGACGGGAATAGGATCCTTCGTCCTTAGAACGTTAAACACTTGAAAATGTACTTTCAATAGAATGTAATTCAGGTTGTTAATAAATAAAAATAATAAAGTGTTATTTTCTCTTTCTTTCAAAGACTATCTTAATATAAGTATATTGATGTTATCATAAACTTAAATTGAGGGTAAGCAGGATATATAAATAAATAAAATCTATCATTCATTCAAAATTCAAATTTTCCAAGTTACAACCTAAAGGAAATATAAAGTTAGGTAAAAAGTTCCAAAAAACCAAAGAAACAAAAAGATAAGTTTTCAGGGCCCCTCGGAGCAGTGCCTACTAGAAGTTAGACGGGTTAGTCCAGCTTGGGCAGGAGTTGTCTTAGCTGGAAGGGCCTAGTTCCTCTCAGGCACGCCTTGGAAATGCGAGAGTTGTAGCAAGCAGCTTGAGGTGGATCGCTGGGAAGTTCAGATTCGAAGGCTGGCAAGGAAGGATCAGCGACTTTCTCTTGAAGCTTTGGAGCAAAGAGACCAAAAAAATGGAAGAAGGTTGCAATAGCTAACCCCTTCCTGAATTCGTCTAGTGCCCAATCAATGGCAGACTCACCAGTGTTATTCCCCAAAATAACAAAGGAAGGAGAGCCCTTCACCAGTTTAGCCAAGTAATAAGCATTTTTCAGCTTCCCTTCAGCAAAAGCTACCTCTTGACGAAGGCGAGCGATAGTGAACAAGTCTTCTTGGCCTGTACTGGCAGCAAGTCTTTGGGCAGCTTTAACGGAAGTAGGAAGGTCGATCAAGGCAGGCTCAAAAACTCGCTGAGCTTCTCGAGCCTATGCCAGCTCCCATTTAAGCTTATCAGAGTTGGAGGACAAAGAAGAGACGGTGTGACATAAATCCTCACCAAGATGACGGGAAGTCGAGGCAAAGTGTATGAACGCCTACAAGTACAAAGTAGCAAGTTAGCCTACACACTTAGATAAACATATGGCTATATATAAAAAAATGGAGTTATTATACCTCGTGCATCAAACGAGACCCTTCCTTTAAAACCTTCGATGTGTCTCCAAGGGGAAAGGAGTTGAAGAGGTTTCCATTTCACTAGATTATTGACCGAGGTCTTCTCCTCTAGTGGGTCCAAAGTAGGACGCTACTGCCCTGATAGTAAGTAAGAGACGAATCCAGGAGGAACGCCACATAAAGGCATCTAAGGCATACAAGAGCTTGCCCGAGCTGGAGAAGTGGCATGATCGAATCAAAGACCGGTCCGTCAAACTTCGGGTCTGACCCAATGTCAAAGTCCTCCGAAACCTCGGGAAAAGAAAGGTCGTCGGTGGGAAGCCTAATAAAGGGGCGAGAAGTTTGGCGGGTCACGTCATCAAAGCCATGCCTCAGTGAAGGTTCGTAGTCCATGGCAGCTAGACGCAAGTAAAAGGTGTTAGCCGACATTCCCAATATTCAAAGCATGTGAACTTAAAATGGTAAGTTGTATACCTAGAGCGGATCCCTCCTGCGGGATGGGTGAGTCTGAATTAGAGTCAGCCGGCATTGCCGAATCCAGAAGAAGGTTGTAAAGCGTCAATGAGTCAATAGTTAAGTACTGCACGCTGCGAGTAACCTCCTCGTGTTATGTTATAACAAGCTCGTAAAATTTCAGTACCTGATAGCGAGGACTCAACTTCCTATGCACTGGAAACAACGCAAAAACATAAGTACAGTGCCAAAAGGTAAAGGTGCAAACGGTGAAAAGAAAGGTATCGTATGTTCCGAATGCGGTTGGAACTACCACTAAAGCTTCGGCACCAGGAGCTTCCCAAGGTCCTCCGGTGAAAAACCACTATTCTTTCCACCCCTTATGAAAGTTGGGGCATACAACTAAGGGAGAAAGATTACTCCTATAAGTGAGGTAACATCCCACCGTAACGTCGGGGCGCTGGCAGAAACGGTATAGTGAAAAGAGGTCCCTTATGCTGAAGGGACCCTCGAAGCCGATGTAGACCTAAGGTTGTGGATGCTAAAAAAAGACATTTTAGGCATTGGGAGTCAGCTCTGTTGCAGCCAACCCAGCAATAGTTAAGAACTCTTGAAGAGAATGTATAAGGGGAACCCATACCCCTCTGTCGAACATGGTGGTATATAGTGCCACCTTGCCTAGAAGGTTGCGTGTATATCTCCGAGGCTAATGGAAGCTGAAGGGTAATCTCAGAGGGAATAAGGTACTGCATCCTAAGATGATCTGAGTCCTCTTGAGTCATAATGGATGCAACCAACTAAGAACCTGATTCTACTGCTAAACTTTTCGTCGAGTCCTCTTGAGAGAGGAGGAAGCCCGGGGGTGTTGTGACTCAGTCTCATAGTAAGATGAATGATCCATAAGAACAGAGGCAAAAAATTATCTGGAAAAACGAGGTTAGAAAAAAGGGCAAGTCTCTAAAAAAAAGAGCCGAAGTAGCCTAGAAGTTTCGAAAAAGTGTTCAAATAGGCAAGTCTTTGTAAAAAGTGCCTAAGTAGCCTAAAGTTTCGAAAAAGTGCTCAAACGGGCAAGCCTTTGTAAATCAGAGCCTAAATAATAACAAAATTCATACATACATGCATAGAGGGTGAAAAATCGAAAAAGTGCCTAAGTAAGAGGTAAAATTTTCGAAAATACACCTACTCACTAGCATAAAGTCGAAAAAAGGAGGGCATGTACCAAAACGACGAGTGACGTCGGAAGCATTCCAAAAATCCAAACATGAAACAAGTCTCCTCCCACACTTTGGAAAAATCGAAAATTCTAGCCCTGTGAAAGACACTTTTTGGCCAAAGGGGTTAAAAAAGGTGGGTGAAGTTTTGGAAGGGTGTCTTTTAGAAAAAGATAAGTTATGGAAAAATCTCTAAGGATAAATATATTCCTTAAAAGAGAAGTTGATTTTATCTTTGAATATAAATATTATCTAGGAAAAGATATTCTTAGAAATAAGAATATGGTCTTTTTAATATGATTATTCTTGAAACAAATATGTTCTATAATCTTAAAAAAGGTATTACTTTCTAGATATTATTTAGGAAAAGATATTCTTAATTAGAATATGACCTAAGTAAAATTTTGGGGTACTCTTTCCATAAAACATAAAGAGATGACTCTTTGACATCCCGAAATGTTGGAAAAGGCAAATCACTAACTACTCTTAAAAATCCGACGACTCCGGGAGCTCAAAAATGAAGAGTAGGGGTAATGTTATAGGCTAAAATATCCCGAAATACTCGGACAAGGCTATGACCCCTCCAGGGGATCGACCGAGTCAATGCCAACCCCTCGAGGGTCGGCCAAATGGAGGCTGCAACCTTTTAAGAGGTCAGCCAAGTCCATGCCGACCCCACGGGGGTCGGCCAAATGGAGGCCACGACCCCTAGAGGGCCGACCAGATGGAAGCCACAACCCCGAGGGGGTGGGTCGTAGCGGTATGAACCCCCCTTGGGGTCGGCCTAGGCCAACCAGATCTTTAGAAGCCTGCCAAAGTAGGTCTAGATCCCTCGAGGATAAGCCGTGGAGGTTTAGACTCTTCCCTAGGAGTAGACCGAGTTGAAAGTAGCCATTGGATCTGCTGATAACGGCCAGGAGTTATGCCAAGAAGGCTAGGACCCCCCCCCCCCTTTTTAGGTGAGCCGTAGAGGTGAGGACGCTTGGAGACAGTGCACCTCATAACGTCCTAGGGTTACATGGAGAAGGTTGCACCATTAAGGGGTCGACCGTGGAGGTGAGGACCTACAAAGGTTGGCCGAGTTCAAGTAACTCCTGAGTGAAAGCTGTTACACCTCCAAAGGATAACGGTCAGAAGTTACGCTGGTTTTCATTTCCGGCTTAATGACGGACGTTTCTAATGGTTGGCATTAAGCCACCCATAAGTGAGCCACAGCGGTTACGAGACTGAGTGCTATAAGAAGTCAGATCATTCTCCATTTCAAACCAAGCTAATCTAAGCTGAACTACTCTAAGTACTCTTGCAAGCCGTTCTTAGTTCTAAAAGCTACCTCTAAACTAATCTCCTAAACTTTTGCTTTTACTTAGGCAACGAATGCCTTGTGGCTCACACCATACCAATGTGTTCTAAATTCGTTCTTTTTTGCAGACTTCTCGTCCTCGATAAACAAATTGTCCTGTAGATATTCGTTGAACATTTTTCGGCATCAACAAGATTCATGTTCCTAAGTCATACATCATGTAGGCTATCCCAGGCAACAAGCCTAACATAAGGATTCAAAAAGTAGCAAACAATTTTTCATGCTTGTCTAAGCCATAACAATATATGTTGGTACAATCGAGTATAACGACTTTAAACTTTATTTTCACATGTATCACGCCAATCATGTAAGTTTTCAAAACATAAGGTTCACAACCACTAAGGCAACTCGGATCTAAGCTAAGCAACTCATAAGATTAAAAAATTAGCAAACAACATAAGCTAAGAAAACAAGGAAATAACACCAAATACCGATTTCACGGTTCAAACCAGCGACGCTGGTGTTGAACTAAAATAACACCAAACAATAAAACCACTACACCACTGACCCATTCAATGAAAACAAGGAAAATTTTAGAAATGGAAAGTCTTGGGGTTTCTATTCTTGATGGGCATTATTCGAAAATGTTTACTGATGTGGTAAACTTGTAAATAAATTGAAGTTGAACCATTAATTGTTTTCCTTGAAATTACATGTAGCCTTAACTCTTAGAGTGTTGTTTTTAGCAAAAAGAAACATTTTATTCATTTAAGTTAATGTTGATGCTTTATGGCATAAAATTTAAACCTAACCCCAATCTTATCACTTTTCTTTCTTCCTCCTTCGAAACCCCACCGAAATACTATTCATCTTCTCCTTCCTCAAACCTTTGCAAAAAGCCCATATCCTTGGCCATGTTTTGAACGTCATCACGGTCGAGAATGATCTGTACCCTTGCCATTATCCACTGAGACGAGCCACTGCCATCCTTTTTTCGTTTCAGGAAGCTGCCAAGTGTCACGGTCTTGCTTGTCCAGTGCATGTTGTTGCACATGGTCACATGAATCTCTAGACCCTTTTTTATCATGTTTTTCTATATAGGATTTACTTTTCAAGCGATTGTAATTTCCTTTATGTTTTGAAGTCGTACGACTCCTCGCCCTTTTTGACACTCAAGCCTGCCATATAAAATATGTGACAGAATGTACTATAGGGGATATGACTCTTGAAGCTTCCTTTCTACTAACTTATTATATGATGAATGCTAGCTTGTTGTTGTGTCCCTTATTGTATCTTATCATAAACCTTTCAAAGACAAAACGTATTTCAAAACGTTCTTTCTTTCTCTTTCGAAAGCCTTTTCACGAGGCCCGTGATAAAGGTTGCCCCCGTTGTGCCACCTGTTCTGTGATTTTCGTTTCACTAACTAACTCTTCTAGTTAGAGTAGGGGCCTCACAATTGTTTGCAACGACAACGAAGTTGGATCGTAATAGTTTATATCAGAGCTTTGTTAGCTCCGTTTGAAAATTAATTACGGAAATGGCCAAGAAGAAAATGATGGGCAAGTTCCACGTCGATCGGTTTGTTGAGTTGGAAGAAGGGATGCTCTATATGAGAGAGCTCACAAACACTGTTCGGTTCTTGGAATCACGCATGGAAGAGATTAGTTCCAAAGCCGACATGATTGCGTGGTAGCTGGCCCGGTAGACAAAATGCCCGTCCAAGAGTTGATGATGAGGGTCGAGAACCACCAAGGAAAAACCTCACGACTTGAAACGTTCAAGTGTGGTGACAGTTCATCGGACTATGTTGCCCATATGGAAGAGCGCATTGAGAAAATTGAAAGGGCTCAAAGGTCGATTGGACAGTTAGTCGCAAGTCTTTCGCAAACTATCAGAGTGGCACTCGATGACCTCAAGACTGAGTTGGGAGAGATGAATTCGCGTATAAACCTCACCATCATGGTGGTGGGTAATCAAGCCTCAATTGGAGGCATTGTTCAACTAAACAAGATCAAGGTGCCTGAGCCAAAGCCTTTCCGAGGCGCTCGAGATGCCAAAGCTTTGGAAAAATTCCTATTTGAAATGGAGCAGTATTTTCAAAACTACAAACACCGTTGTTGAAGAGTCGAAGGTCACTCTAGCGACGATGCATCTAGGCATCGACGCCAAACTGTGGTGGCGGTCGCGATATATGGACATCCAAGAAGATAGATGTATCATCGACACATGGGAAAAGATGAAGCAAGAGTTGTGGTCTCAGTTCTTCCCCAAAAAGTCGAAATCCATGTAAGACATAAGCTGCGTAAACTAAGACATATAGGGTTGATCCGAGATCATGTAAAGCAGCTTGCAGGGTTAATGTTAGACATCCGAGACATGTCACATAAAGACAAAGTCTTCTATTTTGTTGAAGGACTAAAGTCGTGGGCAAGGTCAAAAGTTTACGAACAAAGAGTTCAAACCTATTCACAAGCCTATGCGATTGGAGAAAGGTTGTTTGACTTGAAAGTCAATGGCTACAACGAGAAAACTCAAGATGTGAGGCGAGAAAAGGCCTCCTTGCAATGAGATACTAGGAATAGGCGCCCTAATTCTCTCAATAGTGGGAGAGTTGGCCGATCAGGAACAAGCATAGAACAAAGGCCACTATTGGGAATAAGGCAAGGACCTTCTCAGTCGACTGTCTATAATCGAGGGCCTCTCAGTTATTTCTCTGCAAAGGCCCCCATAAAGTAATTGAATGTCCTAACCGACCAGCCTTTAATGCTTTGTAAGCATCACTTGAAGAAAAGACAAGAGCCAAAGAGGACAACAAAGCCGAGGTGGCGAATAATAGCCCTCGAAGAGGAAGAAAAAGAAAACCCTCACGTCGGTGCGCTAAAGTATATGTCAGCCTTGCAAAAGAGTGTCACTGAGCCAAAGAAGTTATCAAGTAAAAGCCTTATGTATATCGATGCATGGATAAATCATAAGGCAGCGAAAAAGCACTATGGTTGACTTTGGGGCCACCCAAAATTTTTGCCTGAAACAGAAGCAAGACGTCTGAATGTAAGCTAGTATAATGATGAAGGATGGATGAAATTCGTCTATTCTACAGCCCTACCCGTGTTAAGACTCGCGAAGAATACGAGTGCCAAGCTGCGTGATTGGACCAGCAAAGCTGACTTTGTGATGGTTAGGACTGACTTTGATGTCATATTGGGGATCGTTAGGACAAGCAAGGATTTGAATCCTTATAATTTTGTGTCTAAATATTATTCTGATAATTTGCTGCAACTTATAGAGGTTTAATTCGTCTAGTTGGGATCATTCTAGTTGGAGCTTTATTGTTGTTGATGGTAATGCTTTACCTCATTATGAAAAGCCACGCTGGAACGCCACGTGAACAAAGGATACCATCTATTGGTGAATCAAGGAGTTACACTAGACGTAGTCGTTGTCATCGAGTTTTTCATAATTCTAGTACTTGTAAATTTGCTCCCAAGTTACAATAATTCTAGGATTTTCTTCGTGCAAATAAATCGTTTGTCAAAATGTAACTATAGTGTGGACTAATGAAAAGTTGGCAAATAATGATGTTGGTGATTTTTTGTTTTGGCCTGTAATATAGAATGATTTGGTAATTGTATATGGTCACTATATTGGTGAAATATGTGACACTTGACAATTCAATTATATTGAGGATATTCCTTTGTTTTTGCATTTCAACGAATGAAGAATGATCTAAATATTGTTTGAAATCATAAGCTCCATTGAAATCATAAATGTTGATAGTTTCGATCAATAGGTAACAAGCTTACAAAGTCATATACAAGAGAATCAGAGTTATCAATAGGTCCATCAAGTAATTCACTGATGAAGTTCAATCATTTAATTGATGGATTTCGATCACTTCTCTCAATGATTTTAATCATTAAACGATAGACTTCAATCAGTTCCGTGATTGAACATTCCAACAAATTGAAAAAATAAACATAGAATTAAGAAAATTAAACAACAATGCAAAAATTATGATCAATCTTAACTCGATTGGACAATTCACTAAAACATATTTATAATTTTCGTCCAACAATCAACAATGTACACAGTTTCAAGAACTATCTAATATAACCAAATGTTTAAAAGTAACTAAAACAACCAAATTGTTCAAAAGCTATTGACAAGAGATAACAGACCATTAGTTCAATGATTTCAGTAAATCTAAAGTTCAGAAATATTTTTTGACAAAGATAACAATCCACAGTTTTTCTTTGTTTGTGGTATCTTCAGATTAAAAGAAGGAGCTTCCATATTGAACATTGGTGAATCTTGCACTAGAGACTTTGATAGCTTAGGAATTAGGACATTTTCGGAGGAACTTCAATCACTTTTCTAAAGCTTTCTTCCTCTTTTCTTTCTTTGTTGCTTGCATGAGCTTGGCTATTTTTTCGGTCGATTCATTCTCTAATGATTTCTTTGTTTTCTTTATTTGCCTCTTTGCTCTTATAGTGGTAGCAACCTTAGGTCTATATTCATTTTGAACCTAGAAGCAGTATATGAATACATAAATTTTAATTCTATATTATTATTAAATTACTTAATTAGAATCATACCTTCTTGTTTCCTTTTCTATCATTTGATAATTTTGTTTAGTTTTCATCTTCTTCCAAATTCTCTTCATTTTTCTCATTTTCTCTTTCTTCTTATTTCTACTCTTCTATTTTTTTTCTTCTTCATTTTCTTCAGTATCTCCTCTCTTTTTCAAAAATTGTTAATGATTAATTTTTAATCAGTAGGTTCAACAAGGAATTAATTGATTAAGGTTTGTTCATCAGTTTGACTGATGAAGTTCAATCATTGAACTGGTGGACTTCAATCAGTTCTCTGATAGACTTAAATCATTAAATTGATAGACTTCAATTAGCATAACTGATTAACTTCAATTAGTTATCTACTCGACTTCAATCATTAAACTCATCAACTTCAATCAGTTTCACGGATAGATTTCAATCTTTTTACTGATAGACTTCAATCATTTTACTGATAAACTGCCATCATTGAACTTTAAACTGATGGACTTTAATAAATTTGCTATAACAATGAAATACACACTTCATCAACTTATTTTATATCATAACACTTTTGGACTTGAGCAGCTTCTTGAACAATATCATTTTGAATATTATCCATCTATGTCAGCATGAAATAAAAAATATTGATCAAATAATAAATCAATAAATTTATTGAATGAAAGAAATTATATCAACAAATAATAAAGAAAATTTACCTTCTCTACATAAGCAATTGTGTAATCAACTATCCTATTCACATCAACAAATGTATCAATCTGATCAAGACTGATGGATGGATGAATATTCTTCACTAGATATTCTTATTCTTGAGAAGGTTTACCAATATTTTCTCGATTAATACCTTCAACATTTGCATAATTTTGGCTTGACCTTCTTTCAACCCCTCTTGTCTTTTTAAAAATTATTTTCCAAGTGAAGAAATTTTGTCTCTTATTGTTTTCTTTTTTCCTTTTCCTTCATCTTCCCTCTCATCCTTCGCCGTTTCATTACATTCTTCTACTCTTGCTTCTTCTTTTCTCTTCTCAATTTTTTTCTTTTTTCTCCTCAACCCGCTTCTTTTTCCTTTCCTTCTCCTCTGCTTTTTCTTTTCTTCTTCATCTACTCTTTTCTTTCCTTTTCTCTTCTCTTTTCTTCTTTTCTACTATTTTCTTCTTCTCTTTCTCTCTTTATTAAATTCTTTAGATTGTCTAATTCAATCTTTTTTTCAGTTGCCCCCAATTCCTTGATTAAAAACTGCAAGAACAAGTTAGGATTAAAGTTTCACTATTAGACTTTAATCATTTTACTGATAAACTTATATCATTGAAATGATAGTGTGCAAAATAATAAGAAGAATAGTTCTTTATTTTTCACTTACAAATAATAATACATGAGAGGTTCCTTAAATAGAAACATTCCTAAATAGAAACATTCCTAAATAGAAAAGGAAAAAAATAATAAAGAAATAATATAATAAGATATAATCTCTTATTATATTTACAAAGATAAACATAAAATTAATATAACCAACAGATAGATTTCAATCATTGAACGGATAAATTTCAATAAGCTTCACTGATGAACTTCAACCAGTTTCACTAATCGACTTAAATAAGTATATTGATAGACTTCAATTAGTGGACTATTGAAGATATAAAAGTTTACATCTGGAGCCATAAAAACTTTGTCATTCAATGTTTATCAATCTTCTTAATAATGGATTACACATGTTGTCATTCTAGGGCCTGTTGTTTCAATTTGATTTGCTCTTCCATTCTTCGCCAATAATAGAATTGCTTCAAAGGCCCTAAAGATGAGTACCAATGAGAACTTTTGGAAGGAAATTGATGTCCCATTGTTTTTTGTGCTTTTCTTAAAATATTCTAAAGTTAAATTAAAACAATCTTTACAACGTGAACTTTTTTGAAATTTACCTTCATCGTTTGATATTTTTAAATGATTTGAGTTGATTTTGTTATACTCTTGCCTAGGGAGTAGCAAACACTCTAGAAAATAAATATGGGCAAACTTAATTTTTAAGAACTCATTTGATAGAGTTACTTGTGATAGAAAACTAAAAGCATCAATTAGTTTGTTTCAATCAATAAAATCTACATTCATAAAGAATGTATTTTTTGACTCATTGTTGGAGTCTTCATAAACTTCTTCAACAGAAAACTCTTCACAATTTAGACCCGTTATGGTGTAAAATTCTCTTATTCCAAATTCGACGAGATTACCTTCAAGATTGAATGCCAAAGTATCATTCTTTGTTGTTTCACATTACCTTAAAGCAAGGTGTGAAAGCAACTGGTTAGGTAGTTTGATGGCTTTGATGTCTAAGAAATGCCCAATTAGCCCCATCCAAAAGAGTTCTAACTCTACACCATTTAGGTTTTTTTAATATGTTCTACAATTTCCAATTTTTATACATATTTATTTTCGTCGGACGATTGCATTCACTTTTTTCATTTCTAATATGTTCTACAACTTCCAATTTTTTATACATAATTCCTGTTGTGGGCTAAAGTATCCCGAAAGACTCGGAAGAGATTGGGACCCGTACGAAGGACGAAGAAGCCAATGCCAACCCCCAGGGTCGGCCAAATGGAGGCCTCGACCCCCAAGGGGTCGACCACGCCTTTGTCGACCCCCCAGGGGTTGGCCAACGTCCTTGCAGACCCCTCGTGGGTCGGTCACGCCATTGGGGGTCGGCCAAATGGAGGCCACAACCCCCGAGGGTCGGCCAAGTCCATTTCTGACCCCCGGGGTCGACCAAGCAAGTCCGACACCTCTGAGGGTCGGCCAAGGAAGGCCAGGACTCCCTCGGGGTCGGCCCTTGCAGCCTCACCCTTTTCGGGTCCGGTAACGAGTAAGTCCATCCGAGTGGACGAGCCGTGGAGGTCAGCACTCTCCAAAGAGTCGACCGAGTCCAAGTAACGTTTGGAGGCGTTACACTCCGTGGCGTCGCCCGTTACAACGAGTAGGTCCGCCCGATTGGGTCGACCGTGGAGGCCAGGACTCTTCGAATAGTCGATTGAGTCCAGAATCAAAATCATTACACCTATAAAAGGTAACGGCCAGGAGTTACGCCGGTATTCATACCCGACTTAATGGCGGACGTTTCTAACGGCTGGCCATTATATCGCCATAGGTGAGCTGCAGCGGTTACAAGACCAGCTGCTATAAAAGTCAAGTTATTTCTCCCTTTCAAGGAGGGATCCTAAGCTAAGTATCTTTAAGCCATTCTTAGTTCTCTACACTATTCTCCCTAATTATGTTTCTGACTTAGGCATTGGAGGCCCTGTGGCTCACACGACACCGGTGTGCCCTAAATTTACTTTTTTGCAGGTCTTTTCGTCCTCAGCTAAATAAATCATTACTGTGGATATCCGTTGACCATTTTTCGACATCAACGATTCCTTTTTTACATCTGTTTAAACAATTAAACTCAATCACTTTCAAACTATGTTGAAACAGTCAACATTAACAATTCAACTAGTAAACATAAACTATACAATATGGCCACAAGTATACAAAGTAATATAACTTACAAAGTGATATGAAAGAGAATGCATATAAGAGGATACATACAAAGTGATACCCATTTATGTTTAGAATATATACAAAATCATTTATCGTTTATATATAGAATCAGTGTTATCAGTAGGTCTATCAAGTAATTCAAAGATTGAGGTTCGTTCATAAGTTTGATTGATGAAGTTCAATCATTTAACTGATCTACTTCAATCAGTGTACTGATAGACATCGTTAGTGAACTGACATACTTCAATAAGTACTCTAATCGATTTAAATCAATGAACTGATAGATTTCAACCATTGTACTGATAGACATCAATCAGTGAACTGATAGATTTCAATTAGTTCTCTAATCGACTTCCAATAGTGAACTGATATACTTCAAACAGTTTCACTAATAGATTTCAATCAGTGGAATGTTAAACTTGAATTAGTATATTGATAGACATCAATCAGTGAACTGATGGACTTCATACGGATCTTTTTCAAGTTATATCAGTTTATATACAATGATTTCTAGAATAGAATCAATGTTATCAATTTACAAAGTAATATCGAAGAAAATCATGACAGAATCGAAATCACTAAAACAATTCATACACTCTTGATAAAATGACCTAAAATAGGAATTTGAAATGATTTAAAATAGAGAATCAAAATCACTTTATGCACAAATTGTTTTAAAATGTGCTGGTATTTTTATTGTATTTTTTATTATATGCACCAGCCAATCTGAGTTGAAGCACGTTTAATGCACGCGATTGGGATTTCTTCTATGATTTTTTGTCATTACGCTCAAAGCCGAATAAAGTGCTCTTTGACGTTGATCTCGTAGACGACATTCGGAACAAAAGCATCAAAAGGCTGTAATTGCATCGCTTTTAAGAGAATTTCAATGAAATACCCGACTTATTTCGAGATACTTTTAAACTCCAAAATTTATAAGACTATTAGAAAGTGTAAGCATCCATCTTAAAATTAATTGGTAATTAGTGGGATAGTCTACCTTATCTTAAAAATGTTTGGAGGACTCTCTACTTTATCTACGTGGAACATTATGAGATCTTCAACAAAGACTAATTATTAATCTAATTGAAATTACAAATAGATATAAAAGGTAAACATAAATGGCTGAATCAATTATTTTTAACATTAACCAATTCAAACCGGAATATAGTTTAATTGATTATGAAAGGTATGTTTAATTACGAGGTTAACAATCAAATATTCTTTCCTCTACTGTTCTACTAAAAAAATTATAGAATTAATGATTACATCGATTAAATAATTATGATAATTAGGTGATAATCACTAACCAATGTTTTTTTCATTATTTTTATATAGATAATCCTGAAATCTTATGATATATTGTAAAAATTATTATTTATCATGAATGAGAGTCCATACTAACATAATTGAACTGATAAACAAGCCAACAAGCGGCCAGTATATGTCTAATAATCATAGAGACATGAGATGGAATTCTCTCACCCTCTAATTATCTTAGAACTAAAATATCAGACATAAAATTTGATTATAGGCTGTCGTTTATAAATAAGTGTATATGTGTTAAGTTTGTATCGTAGGTTGAAAACGTCAGGAGAACAAAAAACGTAAAGAGAAGAAATGCAGAGCTTGATCACGAGCTTTCAAAGAAAGAATTGCAAGTGGAAGAATTGTATATTTATTGATAAAGGGAGACAAATGAATTTATACAGAAAGAGTGAGGAAGGTGAGTCAGGCGGCGAATATAGCTTAGCTGACATTAGACATGTATTAGCATCTGCTCGATTTGTGATTCGAGTCTCACACCCTTAATTGTTGTAATCTCAAAAAAAGAAGGTGAATTAGACGGTGGTTAAAGTTTTTGACCAAAGCTAAGTTAACTAACTGGTCGCTAAACTTCTCAAAAAAATAACTAACTCATCTCTAAAACTTTGACTAACATACTTAAAGGTTATTATTGATAAAATCATTTTTTCTTATTGGGCGGCTTTTATTTTCGGAAGATTGATAACTGATAATGTTGTTATTGTTGGATTTTTGGCTATTATCTCAAATTAATTAATTTTAATTAATTAATTAATATTTTGATGATAACAAACTCGAATTTTGTT
>JBBMEG010053104.1:0-16247 GCA_037832605.1 Cyclanthera cordifolia
AGAAATCATCAAAGCATGAGATGAAAATTGATAATTTCACCGTTATTTTATCCTCATTTAATTTTAGATGGAAGAAGTAGCAGGCAGATCCCAGCCTTCTAAGTCTCTTTCTCTCTCATAAATAGACTTCCATTCCATACCTCAACCAACTCTCTTCCAATTTCCTCTTCTTCACTCCACTAAATCTCCACTCTAACCTCCCATTTCTCTACATAAACTCATGGCATTTTCATCGATTCTTTGAATTTCTCCATTTTTCCGGTTGTTTCTTCCTTCCGCCGGTCGCCGCCCCTTCCGTGAGGGAAACGGCGGTGGTGGTGAGATGATGGAGAAGAATCAGTTGTTCCTGGTTCTTAATTTCATCTCGATTTTTCACCTTCAGGTTTCGTTTAGGGTTTCGGCCCTCTCGCCGGACGGTCTCTCGCTTCTTTCTCTCAAGTCGGCGGTCGATCAGTCGCCGGATTCCTCTGTTTTCTCCGATTGGAACGAGGATGACTCTACGCCTTGCCGATGGTCTGGCATTTCTTGTATGAATGTTTCTGGTGATTCGCGTGTCGTTGGAATTGCTCTCTCCGGTAAGAATCTCCATGGCTATATTCCTTCTGAGCTTGGTTCGCTTGTTTTTCTCCGGCGATTGAATCTACACAACAACAATTTCTACGGTTCGATTCCGGAGCAGTTGTTTAATGCTACCTCACTGCATAGCATATTTCTCTATAGTAATAATCTCTCCGGTCCTTTTCCTCCTTCGATTTGCAACATTCCGAGGCTTCAAAACCTCGATCTCTCCAACAATTCTCTTGCCGGACCAATCGCCGATGAATTGAAGAATTGTAAGCAACTGCAGCGTTTAATACTCGCTAGAAATCAATTCGAGGGAGAAATTCCTTCTGGCGTGTGGTCCGGAATGGATAATTTACTTCAACTTGATCTCTCATCCAACGATTTCAGCGGACCGATTCCGGAGGATTTGGGGGAACTAAAAACACTTTCAGGTACACTTAATCTCTCCTTCAACCATCTATCGGGGAAAATTCCGAAAACGCTGGGAGACTTGCCGGTGACAGTGAGTTTCGATCTCCGGAGCAACAATTTGAGTGGTAGCATACCACAGACTGGTTCATTTGCAAATCAAGGACCAACCGCATTTCTCAATAATCCCAAGTTGTGCGGATTTCCTCTTCAGAAATCTTGTGACAGTTCAGAACGTGGCTCACAGGAAAATCCGGATTCAAGGCCATCGTACATAGCTCCTAGAAAGGGCTTGAGTGCAGGATTAATCATTCTCATCTCCGCAGCGGACGCCGCCGGAGTGGCGTTTATCGGCCTAATAATAGTCTACATATACTGGCGAAGAAAAGACAGTTCAAACGGGTGTAGCTGTACGGCGAAAGGGAAATTCGGAGGAAACCAGAAGAATCATATCTGCAATTTTCCTTGTATGAATGGAAATGATAAGAACAACGAGGAATCTGAAATGGAAGAACAGGAGAACAGTGACAGAGAGAGAGAAGAAGGAGGGCTTGTGGCCATTGACAAAGGCTTCACGTTCGAGCTCGATGAGCTGCTTAGAGCGTCGGCTTACGTGCTGGGAAAGAGTGGACTAGGGATTGTGTACAAAGTGGTGCTCGGAAATGGGATTCCGGTGGCCGTACGGCGGCTGGGCGAAGGCGGAGAACAGAGGTTTAAGGAGTTCGCGGCGGAGGTGCAAGCCATTGGAAGGGTTAAGCATCCTAATATTGTGAAACTGAGAGCTTATTATTGGGCGCCGGACGAAAAGCTTCTGATCAGTGATTTTATCTCTAATGGGAACTTGGCCTCTGCACTTCGCGGTGAGTTCTTTCAATCCCTTCGCACTTATTATGCTTTAATCATATTTATCTTTCTGATTTATTTGAATCTGCTGGCCGGGCGGCGACTTAAAACTCCCCTGAATTCCTGTGTGTCTCTGCTTTGGTGTTGGTTTTGTTTTTCACAATGCTCATGATCTCGTTGCTAGAATTTAGCCTCTCTCTAGGGCACATAATTAGTACAGGGGTATATGGTTAGGTTGGATTGGGTTTAAAAATTATGGATAAATTATAAATTTGGTCATAATTAAAAAACTCACATGCATGAAAATTTATAAAAAATCATTCAATCTAAGACTACTCCAAACTAAACACGCTTAGGTGTGAAGTTGTTTCGATTGTGCCACAAAAAGGAAGTTGCACTTTGTTAGTATAGGTAGTACAAATCAATTCTCTCAAACTTTTCTTAACCATATGATTATATTCACCAAGATCACCTCTCATTCGAATGTGGACTGAGTTCATTCATGTACTCCTTCTAATCTCGGTCTTTACATGTCCATCCACTTTGGTTCTTCTCGAACCACATCTTACTAAGAGAGGTTCCGTTCTGATACCAAGATAAAAAAAATTTCATATGTTCGATATGTATATTTAACTTACATGTGAATTATGCTTTTTTTTGTCTAATTAATTACTTGTCTAACACTTTCATGGTTAAAACATAAATAACTAACATCTCCCTATTTTATTTATAATTACAAAAAACATGTCATTAAATTCCAGTTTTCTCCTAATCATAAAAATTTAATTTTAATATTTAAAATTTTAAATACTTAAATATAACTTTGAAAGCATATAGAATAAATTTCAAGTTTACGCAAGAATTATTTAGATCAAACTAATTTTAGGATTGATTAATCAATTAATTCATCCAACTTTACGTATTTGTGCGAATGAATGCAATTCAACTCATATTCTTGAGTTGGATGAAGTTGGCTTGGATTATTAGGCGGTAATGAGCAAAAAAAACCTTCAAATCATAATTCAACAAATTCCAAAAAACATTAAAATCCAACCAAGTTTTTTTTTTAGTATGGATTTCTTGAATTGTGATTTTTTTTTTTTAGTTTTGGAAATTAGAAAAGTGGATTCCACCGGGGCCGACTATTTGATGAATTTGGACCCTTCATCAATGATCTGTTGAGCGGGCGAGACACAATTAATGCGAAGTTCTTTTTGTTAACTTTTACCCGGTGGGGGAGAAAATCCCGAATAGGATATTTGTTTTTAGCGTTGGTTTTAACTTTTTATAGGAGAGGGTGTTTGTTGGGCATGATGGGTTGGTTGCCGATGTCCCCCACCGCACTTTCCATGCAGCCCCTTGCATTGTATTGCAACTGCTGCACTTTACGTTTCCCTGGCTCTCTGCCTCTGTACCTGCTGGTAGTTACCTGCTCACCACCTTAATATTGTGGTATTTCTTGCACACATGGCTATCCATTTTAGACACGGAATGGGACGGGATTCTCCATTCGTAATGCACTGTGATTGAATTTTCCGCGGGGATTATTCACAATTAAATTTCTTTTCTTTTTCTTATCCTAACAAATTTACAAATATTTCTCAATCTTAATTTAATTTACTAAATTTTATAAGTTTTTTAATAGTTAAGATACATGTTTATTAAGTTTAATTAAATGGTTAATTATGTAAGAAAAATGTCATTTTTTAGAATTTTAAGTATATAAACACATTAGATAAAATAAAAATATAATAACATAATATATAAATAGAGCAGGAAACAAGTAATCGGGAATAGATTATACATTCCCCATCCCCATCTCGGTTAAACTCTTGGAAAAGTTTTCATCCCCATTTACTATATAATCAGGATACATCGTTCCATAAGGGTAAGGTCTTCGCGGGGCTCTCGTCTTGTGGAGAAAATAGACATCTCTAATTTCTAGTGCTTAGAAAAGAGTTAGTGAAAACTATTAGAGTCTGACATCAATATAAAATAGACGAAAAAAACAAAACACACAGATTTACATGGTTCGCTAACAGTGTGACGTTTATGTTTAGGGGCAAAGAAAAGAACAATATGTTTTTGTTGAAAAACAAATATAAGAATGTTAATTAAAGAAGAGCTAGAGTTTTATGAGAATTTATATAATGTATTCTTATGAAACTCTATTACCAATAAACACATAATTAAATTTAATTGAGACATCAGAGTTTGAATACATATCTCAACGGAAACAATATTCCATACAATTGAAGTAGACAAATACAAATAAATCTCAGCATAAAGTTATAGGAGGCCTTAACAACATATAGCATAGATATCCAATTTATTAAGAAGCTAGATATTTAAATTCTTATATCATTTCGTCTTTAGATTAAGAAAAGGTATATTTAATTGTAGGCAATAGTGAATTTGAATGAAAGAACAATGAAACCTAACTAAATGTTACGGGTTTTGGCTAGTTAAATGATGTTTTTTTTCTCTCAACACTTGGAGTGTATGATTATAGTAGAAAATTATTTTTTAATAGTTAATCATTGAACTTATAGTCTTCTATAAGACTTTATTATATATCCATAATAGTTGGTTTGGAGTATACAATTGAAATTTTGTTAGTTTGATTGAGATATATTTTGTTGATCTCTTTTCTAGTATGGATTCTGATAAAATATTGATCAATTAAGTGTTAATACAAACTTGCTAATGTACGAGGGTATATAAAGAAAGGTTAACACCCCATTAATACAAAGCTTTTTGGTTTATGACAAAAACCAAGAAATGAAGTGCACAATATTATATCAAATATAGTGATTTTTTTTTTTTTTGGTACAAATTAGGGAAAAGGACCACAAACTTTACGTAGAGTCATAGAGTGCACAACCACTCTCAAATAAATGAGACCCTTGACGTGAATGTTGAACTGGATTATCATAAAGCAATGAAACAAACTTGCTAGTGATCCTTTTGGTCAATATAGAGATATTCGAATGTTTGTTGTTCCCAATTACATTAACATCCTCCAAATATTTGTAACAATTCGATTATGAGATAAGCTAAGTGAAAGATGTTAGATCGTTAATTGTTAACTTTTACTAATTACACATTAGACATGTCAGAGCGAGCATAGCTTTGTGTTATTAGAAATGCATTAACATTTACTTTATAATTGATTTGAGTCTCGTTTGTATCACCATCTATTATAAGGTTTTGAGACAATGCAATATTTTAAGAAAATTGTATTATAAAAAAATACAAATAATTCTACCTTGGTTTTTTTCTTTTTTTGAAAGGTAATTACATTTTTAATTATTACTTAGTTTTGTAACTTTCCCAATTGAAATAAGAAGTGATGTAAATGAATTAAACAGGGAGAAACGGGCAGCCATGTTCTTCAGTTCTTTCATGGTCAACAAGACTACGAGTTGTGAAGGGAACCGCAAGAGGGTTAGCCTATCTACACGAATGCAGCCCAAGAAAGTTCGTCCATGGCGACATCAAACCCTCCAACATTCTCCTCGACAACGAATTCCAGCCCCACATCTCCGACTTCGGCCTCAACCGCTTGATCAGCATCACCGGCAACAACCCCTCCTCCTCCGGCGGCCTCATCGGCGGCGCCTTCTCTTATCTCAAATCCGTCCAAACCGACCGCAACAACAACTACTCGGCGCCGGAGGCCAGAGCTCCCGCCGGCCGCCCCACCCAGAAATGGGACGTCTATTCCTTCGGCGTCATCGTCCTCGAGATGCTCACCGGGAAGTCGCCGGAGCTTTCTCCGAACACCTCCACTTCTTTGGAGATTCCAGATTTGGTGAGGTGGGTCAGAAGTGGATTCGAAGAAGCAAAGCCGTTGTCGGATTTGGTAGACCCTGCTCTGTTACAAGAAGTTCATGCCAAGAAAGAAGTGCTTGCCGTGTTCCACGTGGCGCTCGCCTGTACGGAGACTGATCCGGAGATTCGGCCCAGAATGAAAACGGCGTCGGAGAGTTTCGACAGGATTGGATCTTGAGAATTGAAGGTGGCCGGCCGCCATTGTTGCAGGTAGCGATGATTTTTTTTGAGGTCTGTGTTTGGGAACAAGACGAGCAACATTTAGAGTCAGGCCCAAAATTGTCCGGCTTTTTATTTTTCTTCTTTGAATTTGTATTTTTTTTTTTTTTTTTTTTTTATCTTTATGGTATAATTTGTTTTTGTTTTATATTTTGCAGTGACGAATGTGAAAAGGTAGAAATTTATATTTTGCCGTTTGAAAATGATCAGTTATATTCCTTTATAATATATCCAAATAATAACGATTTTCTTTCTGTTCTTTTGATTTTTTTTTTTCTTTTTTTTGTGTTTAACAAAATGAAATAATTTGCACTTGTAAATTCTTACTGTTGCGTTTGGATAGGGCGGGTTGAGATGAAAATGATGAGAAGTGTTATAAAATGGTGTTTGGAGGGCAGAATTGTGATGAGAAGTGTTATAAAACTTTGTTTAGGTGATGGGTTGGAGTAGGATAAAAAATAGATTGATGATATATGATGATATGTAACTGTTTTTCTTATAAAAAGTAAAATAATTAATAAATAATAATTTTAATTGAATACATTATTTATTTTAAAGTAAAAATAAATTAAACATTTCCAAATTTCATTTCTTATTTTATTAAATATATTTTTTCCCTTATTTACAAAACAACGTATATAAAATTTATTTATATTTTATTATTATTTATCAAATTTAAAATTTGTTAAATGATTAAAAAAAATTATAAATATTTTTAAAGATGTGATATAAAGAATGTTTTTTTTTTAATTCTTTAACTACAGTTTAAAAATAAATACGAAAATAGAATAAACATAAATTTTTTATTATCAAATGAACTAAAATAATCGACAAACAATAATCAAAAAGATAAAAATAGATATTTATGATAACACCTATGTAAATATTACGTGTAAAGTAAATATACATAAACAAAATATACATAATTTATAAATAAATAAGTTAAATAGACCAGTTGGTGAACAATATTTTTTAAGAAAGAAGTTAATATACCTAAAAAAAAGTCCTAAGATAATTTCTCTGCACCCAAACGCAGGGTTGAGAACCCTTCCCAACCACCGCCCCAAACCAGCCAATAGTTCATAATATCTAAAATAATGAAATCAGTTTTTAAAAATGGCTTCAGTAGTGTTGGGTAATTTTATTTGAGTAAAATTATCATACACGAATTTTTTTAATATTTTTATTTATAAAATAATTTTTGGCGACACGTGACATATAAACTAAATGAAAAGCCGATTTGCTTTTTTTTTTTTTTTTCGATATTTGATTTTCATGAAATTTTACACCGTTTTATTATTTTTTTCTTATTTTAATTTTTACAAGTATATTTGTAATAATACTTTCTTATAGTCAATTAAATTAAAAAATAAATAAATGGGCCGTAATCGAAAAAATGGTATGGGAAATACATTCAATATCTCCATTTTTATTTAGGTTGTGAAAAAATTCGTCTCCCTGAATCATGTTTGGGCGGAGGGGTTAACGGTCATTAACTTAACCCCAAACTCTACTATGTTTAGGTGGGTTTAACATTTATTAGGTGGAGTGAATTTTCTTGGGGAAATACTTGGCTTCTATTGCTAGAGTAATTAGAAGGATATTATTGGTAGATTGAATGTTTATTTGAAGTTGAAGAATAGAAAATAATAATTGAAAAATACAAAAGTAGTGAAAGAACAAAAATGGCTACCCATTGAAAGAGAAGAAAGAAACATAACATTGAAAAAGAGAAGAAAGAAAGCCAAAAATGGCAAGAGAGATGAAAACGAAATAACAAAAAAAAAAAAAAAAAAATGATCTGTTGTATAGAGATATCCATTATTCCTGTAGGGCCCGGTCCCCAAGGGGGCTCGCCCCTAATGAGGCGGGAATCTTCGGTTAGGCGCGAAATGGAGGCAGGAACAGGATGAATTTTTCCTCTATCGGAACGGGATTCCCCGTCCCCAATTTTTTGTTTTTGTAAAAAATTTATTTTTCTTTATATTTATTCCTTTTCTTTTTTACATAAAATATATATGTTGGTAAAATTACATATTCAAATGATGGTTTAAAAGGTAAAATATAATTGAAATTTGATGTTAAAAATATTTAATTATTTAAATTTATTATTAAAAGAAAATTTTAAAAAAATTTCCAACAGGATTCTCCGCCCCGATCTCTGCGATAAGAAATGGTGAATTTTGCAGGGACAAAAATTTGTTTTGAAATTGGGGACGGAGACGGGAAAGCCCTACCTCGACCCCACCCGTCCCGCCCCGTGGACATCTATAATTGATTTTGGTGTGGCGTCACATGCTTCTCCATTTTTTTTTTATTTGGTTCCTTTATATTTCTATTATTTTCATTCTCTTTTTTAAATTTTTATTAGTACAATAGTATTATATCAACAAAAAAAAATTTATTTGTTTTCTGTGATTAACAAGAACAATTACTTGAGTAAAACTAAAGAAATTAAAACAATAATTTTTCTATTAAAATTTTATAACAAATTTATATCCTTTTAATTAATTTATTTTTATTTTCATTTTCTTTTTTATACAATATCAATTAGTTTTGTGAAGTAAAATTATTAATTAGAATACTTAGATATATCTTTAGGTAAATATTTTTAAAATACCTCGTTTCTTATTATAACTTTCTAAGGTATGTTTGTTAAGTTATTTTAAAATGAGGATTTGGATTTTAGTTAAAAGCTAGTTTTGGGGTTTTTTTTTCAGATCTTGTCTGGGGGCCATCTGTCCCCATTGCAGTGCCACGTGGTGCAACCAGAAAGCGTAACGTGGCGCAATTTGATTTTTTTTTCTTATTTATTCAGATATATTTACATTTTTTATTTAAAAATATTCATAAATGTCACATCATATCACATTTAAAACACTTTTCATAACTCCTCCGTAAACACTCTATTAAAACCTTCGAACAAACAAAAATTAATAGCAACTATTTCTAAACACTCTGCTAAAACCTTCAAACAAACAAGTACTTTTGAAACACTCAAAATAACTCCTCCATAAAATTTCTAACAAAAGAGTTAACCATACTTCTAGTGAGGTAAATAAACCAACCACATCAGCAGTGACACCTGGTGTCATTGAGCCAAACAGAGAGTGCCCGATCAACTGTTGTCCACTCCTCAAACAGAGGATTCGGAATTAAATTTGTACTATCTGAGGTTGATCCCTCCGCAGATGAGGATTCTGCAGATGATGAGTTAAGAAACTCAAGTGGTTGAGAGATTTTATACCAAGCACGTAGCCATGGATGTGTTGTCCACGGAGAATAGCAAGAACCATGCCTCGCCAGAGCAGGAAATTTTTGTCTTCTAGTTTGACGGTAAAAACTGTGCTTAAAGGATGTCCAAAAGAGAATCCTGCTACATACGTGCTCGTCGCTGCACAAGTGGGATTAACAGTTGCTGAGTACCAAGGAGAAATTGGGGATGAATCCGCCATTGAAGCACAAAGCACCATGTGCTCTAATACCAAGTTAAAAACGTAAGAGTAAACGAAATTGATTGCAGTGCAACAGTATACTTTATATTTTCAATTGTCAATCGACGTCGTGTTTAAGCAATATCAAAGTGACGTCGTTTTAGTCTTCACCCTCAACACTAACATTCTCTGTTAAAAATTTCTCGTAGGAGCCAAAGGAGATAAACGATTTGGCATCTCAAATTCTAGGGTTCTTATCTACTTTCGGACTTTGCGGCGTGTCTCTCGCGATTGTTTGTAAGTTTGAGTTATGAACGGAAACGCTGACCCGAATCTGGTATTGAACTTTATTCTTTAGCTTTTCATTTCTTATGCTGAAACCTAACTATCGAATTTCTTCCGACATGGGGAAACATAACCTTGCAAATTGGGCACTCTGTTCATCCGCCTGTCCCCATCCTGAATTTAATTTAGACATGGACTGCACAACATACATTTGCGCATATACATGTGCACTGTGATTTGATTTTCCCTTTCTCTTATGCAATTTTTAGTAGAAGAGCTCAAGATTAGGACAATAGTTCTCTCCACATTTTGATATGATTTGAAGCCCAATTTCTTTTTTGTTTAGGCTTCATGAACTCTGATACAATATTCATTAAATATGAAGTTCCATCTCATAATAGTTGGCAGTGAGAGGAGTAAATGTTGTGAGATTTTTCATCTTTCTATTATGGAGCTGTACTTTCATAGTAATTATAAATTCCCATGTGGCTGTGTTTGAATTTTAATTGGGTCTTATTAAGAAGCTACAAATTTTCGAGGAATCTTCACACATTTGTATGATATTGTCTAACTTGGCTTCATAACTTTATTTTTGGTTTCACCCAAAATGCCTTATACCAATAGAGATACTTTTCTTTCTTTATAAACTCGTGATCTACCTCTCTTCTAACCGATGTTGGACTACATTTTTTTGTTTGTAGTCTCAACAATCCTCCCCTTGAACAAAGTACTACATCGATGTTTCCTCATTCAATAGTTATTTTCCAAATTACACTTCGAGTACATTTTATAAGAACTTCTCACCGGAGTACTTCTCATAAGCATGCACCAGTCTAGCACTTCCCATAAGCGCCCCTTATCCAGAGCACTTCTGGTAAGCACCCCCAACTGGTGCACTTCATTAGAGGGCTCAACCACGAATTTTTCTTATGACTATTTCACTTCCTCATACCATATTGAGGATCACAAATTTTTTGTTTCATATTCGAGAATTCTTCTAGTATGGTTGAGTCAATGCACAGCTCTGATACCACTTGTTAAAGTGAATGAAAAAATCTCGAAAAATCTTACTTTGGGTACACACACTCATGACTTAATTTTTTTGTTTCACCAAGAGGTTTCGTATCAATGAAAATGTTTATTCTCGCATATAAATTCATGATCTACCCTGTTTGTGACGAATGTGGGACTCCATTTCTTTGTTTGTATTCCCAACAAATCTCTTCAATTTCCTATAATTTCTTATAGTTGTAATGTTGTCATTTCTATACATTCTTGAATATACGGAGCATATTATACCTGATCCTATTCCACAATGACAATCTGATTTATCAATCATGGTGGAAGCTGAATATATATGAGTTAGGAGTGTTTGTTTGTAAAATTGTGGAGTGTTTATTTTGAGTGTTTAGAAATGAGGAGTTATTTTGAGTGATTATAAAGAAAAAAATTATAATAATAACTCGTTTGTATAAGATTTTTAAAGAGTGATTATAAAAACTCGTTTATAAAATCTCCATAAACACTCAAAACAAACATCCCCTTAAGCTCTTAACTTTTGTCGATGGTCCCGTTACGCCATTCTATAATTGAGCATATAAACTGCATCATTAATGCATATTTTTTCAATCTAAACTTTGAACTGGACTAATTATCAAATTCTTCGTATGTTCAAGACTCATGAGTAATGTGACTTTTGTTGACAATGGATGATAGCTCTTAGCCTGCTGCCAAGGCTAGAGAAACAGACTAGCTAATGAGATCTGCAATAAAATTTTGTCTCTATGTTCCTTTATCCATGTACTTTTAGTAATTGAATGTGCGATATCCAAGAGTATTTGGGCTATTCTTTTGCACATCTCAACTTTTCTTATCACCCAACGGCTTGAACTTATTACATTTAGTTGCCAAGATAAGAATATATTTTAAATAGTTGACCCCAGTAACTTGAACTTAGTCCCTCGAAGTCTTTTATTAGTTGTATGATCTTAATTGATCACTAGACCAATGATGGTTTTGACCAAGGCTCTCGAGAGAGCTCGACTTTCATTTTTTCTCATTGACAAATTTTTACCCTGCAGAGAGGCAATGTTCTTCGCAGTTGCGCTCATTGCAGTTGAGAGAATAGTTGAGGCGTGAATAAGTTTAGCCGATAATTAATGTCTAATTGTATTATTTTAGGCACGACAATCTTTTCATTATAATCAATCATCTCTTTTGTTTAACTATGATTGATTTAATTTCTGAAGAAATTATATGGGTTCAAATCATGATGATTGCCTACCTAGATTTTTTTTTTTTTTGAATTTTTTTGACAACCAAATATTGTAAAGTCGGACGGTTATCTCGCGAGAATAATTGAGCTGTGAATAAGTTTGGCTCTGTTTTTTTCTCCATATATTTTCATGTTGATAATATTGATATAGTCCACTTTGAACATAATAATCCATCACTTCGCCTTTTTATTTTTCATTGTGGATATCTATGTAAGAGTTAATTTTCTATAAAAAAATTTGAATAACCCTATTGTAGGGTCATATGGTTGTCATTTATCAATAATTGAGTACGTGTGAGCTAGTTCCAACATTGAGTAATGTTAAAAAAAACTTTGTTTTGTTTCTTAATTTAACCAAAATGTCTCTTATGAATAGAGATATTGTTCATAGTGGATATCAGTCTTTGTTGGCACTCTTTAACTTCATAAATTATGCCCACATGTTCTCCATTCTTATCTCTTCATGCATTCATTACAGTCTGACTTGGAACAGGTGAATTATTGAGCCCTTGGGAGTTCTTGGATGCTTACAATTTACTATGGGATCAAAATTGATATTTTCATTTTGGTGTGTTGAAAAGTCTCTTGCATTTATTATGTAGGTTTACTTTTAATGTTGTGTTTTGTTCGAGACCTTCCAAGTGAGATAATATATATTCTAGGTAGAATTATAATTTTTAGTTCATAAGGTTTGGAGGTATAGTTTACCTCTAGTCTTTAGATTTCTTACTTTTAAGTTTAGTTTATATTTCATTTAAGTCCTAAAATTTTATGTTTTTACGCATGAGTTTTAAGTTTAGTTTCTAGTTGGCCTTTTAAGGTTCAAGATGTTACTGATTTGGGACTAAATGAATAATATACTTCAAATTTAATGACCGAAAAAATATTTATTTGTTCATTGTGGCTTCAGATTTAGGCGAGGAAGACAGGAAAAATCTAGTCATGTAAATATATTATTTGATTTTGTAAATTTTAAGAATGAAGGTATAAATGATATATGTCTTGAATTACGATGTCTCACGATTATTTTGTCGAGAGTCTTGTTGACCAATGATTGAGCATCGATCTTGCTGCCTAGTCAACGAGTAGATGTTCAAGGGCGAGGCTTTGGTGGGAACTCAGGGGCAATGCTCCCGAAACCTAGGCGAAATATGTAATTGAGTTTATGTTTTTGTATTTGTTCTTATTTTGTAATATGATTTTATGAGAGTGAACTATATAAACTCTTTAAAATCCTAGCCTCATTTTGTCTTCATTTTCTTTTTAATGAAACTGTTCTCCTCCCTACTTTTAGACGTAGTTAAAACATTATTAGCGAACCACTTATTTCTATTTGTGATTCTGTTTCGTTTTCTCTATTTATTTTTTTTATTATTGTCCCGATTTCATAATAGCCATAAACACTAGAAGCCAAGTCGGCCTAAAGAAGAGAAACCTATAATTGAGGAGCACATTAGATCAAGAAGATTAATTTGTAATTGAATCGACGCAAAACCAAGGCAGGTCAGCCTATGGGGCCAGTTAAGTATTGTCCCATATAAGGGTCAATTAGGTAAGGCTATCGGCCACCATACCGACGTGCAACCAATCCATCCTTAGGAGTCGGCTAGAGTAGTTCTCTCATGTTTTACTCCTTTGAGGTTACTCCAAAGAGCCTTGTGTAGTGTAACGACCTGTAGTGCCTCGAAGCAAAAGAGGAAGATGAGGCCGATTAAAGTAAGACAAGTGTTACCAACCCATTAACTAGGGAGTTATGAAGTAAAACATTTCACCTGGTCATTAAATTACTTGTTAGTTGTGACATTATTAAGTCGATTATGTTACTAAATCGCGCCTACTTAAGATATTTCGATAGAAAAATGGCAAGTTCTTGAAGCTATCTTAAAATCTTAGTGAAAAATCATATCCACCACATTACTTAAATATTCTTGTGTTTCTAACTAGGCACTAGAAACCACATGGCTCGCACCTTACTCGTGGAATCTCTTTGTTTTGCAGGTATGGCGTCTCAATAATATCAAATTTACCATTGATCGAGCAAACTATTTTCCAGCAACAACAAATAAAATAATTTTAAGTATGAACTCTACACAATAAATTATTGGCAATATTGATTTTTTGTGGATGAATGACTTTGATATTCACTTGCTTTCTCAGTTCATTTGAAGAAAAGTTGTGTGGATGAGTGAATAGCGTGGGATGAAATCTCAATATGTTTATTTGGGAAATCTTGAAATTTAAGAGATGCAAATGCAATCATTTCTTTACTATTGGTTTATCTATGCTTTTTTTGTCTTTCTTTTGTAGGACCACAATCTCATTAACACTCATTTTAAATCATGAGTTGTTCAATAGTTTTAACTTTTTCCTTTTTGTTTGAGAGGAAAAGTCTATGTATATGAGTGGGGTTTTAATCTTTTGACTATCATTAAATGGTATGTTTCTGCACCAATTACCTAAGGGATGTTTGTTTTGAGTGTTTATGAAGATTTTATAAACGAGTTTTTATAATCATTCTTTAAAAACATTATACAAACAAGCTATTATTACAATTTCTTCTTTATAATCACTCCAAATAACTCCTCATTTCTAAACACTCCACAACTTTACAAACAAACACCTCCTAAGGATTTGTTCGATAATTATTTGTTTTTTTTTTTTAGTTTTTGAAATTTAAACTTGTATTTACTCCAATTCTCTACTTATGAATTCATCATCTCTTAAAGAAGTATGTGAATCCTAATCAAATTCTTTCAAAGTAATGAATATTATATGTACTTACTAGTTGTAACTTTAAATTTCAAAAATAAAAAATAAAAAAATTAAGGTCTCGTTTGGTTTTTCGTTTTTTATTTCAAAATTTAAGTTTGTATTTAATCAAATTTAAATCTATGTCTGTATTTACTCAAATTCTTTACGTATGTTTCATCTTCTCTTAAGTATGTGAATGTTAACAAAATTTCATAAGCCAAAACAAGTATTTTGAAGTGATTTTATTGAGACCCCGATTGATAATTATTTAGTTTTTTTTTTTGTTTTTTGTTTTTGAAATTTAAGCTTACAATTACTACTCTTTACATAGTTTTCATTACTTTCATATCTTCATTTTACTTGTATTTTTTAAAACCTAACCAATAATTAAAAGCTAAAATAAATAGTTTATAAATACTTATTTTTGTTTATGAAATTTAATTAGGATTCACCTACTTTCACAAGAGAAAACAATATCATATATAGAGAATTTGAATAACACACGCTTAAATTTCAAAAATCAAAATCCAAATAGTTATCGATTCGGTGCTTAATTAGCTTTCAAATTTACATTTAGTTTTTAAAAATAAAATAGATATAGAAAAAAAAAGAAAAAAAAATCAAATTCTGATCAAATATGACATAAATAGTTATCAATCACACTAAAAAGTTTACTTTTTGGATAAGTGATTAAATATGAATTGAATTCATATCAATGCTTCACCAACTTAACAAACTGGTTTAAATGTAACTAAGTAAAGTCTCATTCTTTTTTTTTTAAGGAAACAAACCATTTTATTCAACTAAACATCGAATAATCAACCTCCAGAGGGAAGCTAATGTCACGAGAAGACTCCTTCCACGAAAATTCGACTACGAAAGCCTTTTTAGCAAGCATATCAACTACAAAATTACACTCATGTTTGCTAAGAAAATATTAATACCTCGTATTTAAACTAATAATTAACGTGTGTATTAAATCTTAAATTTTTTTTTTTAGTACAAGTTGGGGAGGAAGACAACAAATCCTACCTAGAAGATACTACGAAAACTCGAATCATTGATCGACTAGATGTTAATGCATTACTAGTATCAGCTTTGACATTGTATTATATTATATTATATTATTTTAAAGCTAAAACATCTGGACAATATGAAAGCATTTATGCTCTCTCTCCTTGTGGATGAGTATGTTCCTCGAAATAATGGTTTCTGTTTGCATGATTATCTAAACAATTTTGCTGCGGAACTGAATGAATCAGTGGCGCAGTGGTTTCATTGTTTGATGTTATTCCAGTTCAACACTAGCGTCACAGGTTCGATCCGTGAAATCGATATTAGCTCCCAATTTATTTGAGAATAGTAGACGCCCTCTATGTAAGGCTTGATATCTCCTCCCCAATTTGTACTAAAAAAAAAAACAATTTTGCTCGGAAGTATTCTATGCAATGCCATAATCGTAATGTATGTATATGTTTTTTTTTTTTCCAAAATTTATATTACTTATTTTAAAATTTGGTGACTACACGTTACGTTTTATGAAAATCTACCAACCAGATACATTTGTTGGTGAAATTATTTAGAATAGTCACTATCATAATGCTTCCAAATTTCTTATTGTTAAAAATATGCTA
>JBBMEG010053115.1:0-16245 GCA_037832605.1 Cyclanthera cordifolia
TATATATATATAAATAAATAAATATATATATATATATATAAAAATAAATATATATTACTTTTTCTTTAAATAGAAATTTGCGGATGCAATTTTTTTTTTTTTCAATTTCAATAATTTCTTTCCTTATTATTTTTTTTTTTTCTAAATTCAAACCAAAATCTAAATTTAAACATATTTTATTACTTTTTTTTGGAAATTCAACTCATAAATTAAATATGAGAAATATTCACAATTAATTACAATATTAAACCTAAATATAGAAAAATAAGATTCAATAAATATAATTTATTTGAACTTATCAAGCATCCTTCAAGAATTTTGTGTAATTAGGCATTTGCCTCAATGCATCCATGATATGTACGGGAGCGGGTCATAATGCAAGTATAAATCAGAATGTTGAATGCATTACTAATTTCCTACGCAATATAAAACAACACTCATATGAAAACGTAAGTGTACGCTGTTAATTGTATCGAGTAATAAATATCCAAGTCATCTTCTGAAGAACCAATTCTTTGAGGTAATTTCATATTCTAGTTTGGGCAAGGTAAGATTCAATAATAAGGTGGATTGTGGTATTAAATTAAAGTATAAATGCATAATACATGCTCAATGCGAGAGACATTGTCTTTAGTCAAACAGCATTAAGCCCAATACCTATTGGGTAACATGCATTAATAAATGATATGAATGATAAGATTAAGTACATAAATCATAAAATTAAAGAGATTAATTAGCTAAGACAAGCAGCATAATAGAGATTAAGGTTTATACTGCACATCATTGCCTTCTCCCGAGGTACATCATCTATTGACGTTGTTCGCATTAAGGATGTGGTTTGTATTCATTAGTGCGCTGACTATGGATAACCCTCCCTAAACCTACTAGTTAAGTCGAGTAGTGAATCTAATAATAACAGTAAGGACCTTTGATTTTACCTCCTACGATTCCGATACGAAGTAAAGCGTAAATGATAAATGGATGGTCGGTTGACCTCGTTAGTTAACATACTTACTTTGTAAACAAATATTTTACCTTGTCATCATTATCCTACTCAAAATATACTTTGTAAATACTCAACGAGAATGTGTATAGCGTTAATAGCACAACATGCATTGATTCTGCTCCTATTAAACAAAAGATAACATCCGCACAAGACTACAACATCATTTACACATAAAATAAAAGCATAAAAGTAAAAATAAAGCAGTAAATAAAATAAATTGCATTGATAATAAAATATGTTACAAGTATGGTCTGAAAGATACGACAGAAAAGAAATAGTAGAGGAATTATCCCTTGCATATGTGCCACTTATATAAATGTTGATGACGATAAGACAACTCTTGCCCTTCAACTTCTTGCCGATTAAGTTAGTTACAATGTCTCGTACAATAGCAATGTTCTCAACAGTGGGTAATTCACTCTCTCACCTTCTTTTACTAAATATCAAACAAACATTGATGTAAATGCCTGACCAAGACTATGGTCCCATCCACGCCCTTACCCTAGATGCATGCGTAAATCGACCTTTGATTTCTAGAAACATGTGAAATGCATTCATTGAAAATATATTGTAAAATAGTTTATAAAATGCGGATATCCAATTCCAAATCATAAAACAAGTAGATAAAACTAGCATGTGTCGCTAAGCATCAAATAGGTGGAAATATAAACAATGCAAAAATGATAAATGACACGAGTCCATGGTCCCATCAGCTTCAAATCAACCATCCTGGTAAAGCCCGTGCGTATAGGTGGAAATCCATACTGGAAAAGGGCGATTTCGCGAAAAACTCAGTAGGATCCATAACTTGGATCAGTATGAACATGAATTAGGTTAACATCCTATAAGAGTACATCACAAAATATAAATTACAATCAATGTAGATGGATTGCCTAAGTACCATTTGTGACAGGGTAACCTACAATGTCTTAGTAACGTATTAAAAATAATTCTCGGGCATTACATAATCGATTTTCCTACCAAGTCTTCGTAATGTGTCGAAAATTATTCACCGATATCACATAATGGATTCGCCTATCGAGTCTTCATAGTGTGTCGAAAAGTATTCCTGGGTATCACATAACTAATTGCCTACCGGTCTTCATAGTGTATCGAAAAGTATTCTCGGGCATCACATAGCGAATTACCTATCGGTTCTTTATGGTGTATCAAGTATTTATGGGCATCATATAATCTCTTATCAAACAATGCTTAGGTCCAATTTACAAAATCAAAATGACAAAGTCTAACTTAGTCAAAATATTAAAGAACACTTCGATTATACACATGGATTTTTAACAAGGTCTGGTCAAATAGTCAACCTCCCAACTCCATCCTACATGGATGAGTCATAGGCCAACTAGGATGGTCCATTAGACAAATGTTCAATTCTTCAACACTAACAAAGTTCCAAGGTTAGTCAAAGTTCAACATATGAATTTTCTAAGTTGAGTTCATGGTCAACACTTTTTAAACATGATTAAACATGATAAACAAGATTAAATCCAATGGCCAATGTTCATCATGGTCAACAATATAGTTCAATATAACAATGGAGGGAAGACACTAGTCAACCGAGTTGACTTGGTCAACACTTTGCAACAACACCTCAACAATAGAGATTCCTACAAAGCCTCAGAAGAAATCAATTGACACAAGGCCAACACACAAAAAGGAAGATCCACTTACAAAAGAAGTGGAACTCCAATGTCGGATTCCGATTAGCGACAAACGGCGTGAAGAATAAAGCAGGAAAAGATAGTTATTGGTGGAACCATAAATGAACAATTTACTAACGGTGAAAACAACGTCTTAGCTCACAAGTTTATGCAAACTCGCTTGGACTGAACTCGAATGAAGAAGGGCGGCTCGCCCAGGCGCGACCTTGTTAGAGACAAGCAATGGATGGACCTGCAACGGCAGTACTGAAAAGATGACCGCACACACAAGGATGGATCTGTATTTGTGGCTCGACATCTTGAATCAACAAACATCGACGGCTTGCAACTTTCCGAAACGCAGCTCCAGCCACGTTGATGTTGGCCAAAAAATATTGTGAGGAATGGGAAGAAGACAAGGGCGCAAACTTCAATGTTAGAGAGTAAAGAGAAGTCAATTTGATGTAGGTTTGAAATGTTAGGTCACATCCTTGTGTAAGAGATAGAGTGTTTGTTTTGAGGTGAATGTGGGAAGAGGGCTTTATAAGAGAAAGGGTGTTTGAAATGGGTTTTGAACCCAATCTAGAATAATTTTTCATAAGTTTATTAGTAAAACATTTATTTGAATATGTATTTTACCTTTCTTCAAACAAATCATTTGAAACCCTAAATTATTTCATAGTCTCATTTAAAATTACTAAACTTCCGAAAGTCATTTAATTGAATCTAGAATACTCATTTAATCAATAAATGTCATATTCTCTCATTAATTTCTCAATTAACAATTTAGCACAAAAAAATAATTTAATAAAACCACTTCTGGGAGCCTCGGTTAATAAAAAAATCTCCATTAAATGTTGAAGAGGAAAATCACGGGCTGTTACAATTGATTTGCACACTAACTCAAAATTCGACGAATTAGCTTGCTGATTATGATTCCTTATATCGGATTAAAATTCCCAAATCTTTCTCACCAATCCACCACTTCCTTATTTTTAAGAAGCTATTTTTTCTAGTCTTTAACTTTCTCCCAAATGATTATACTTAGGAATGCGCCAACAATGGGAATGTGGCTATCATTGAGAATGCGCCTAACATTGGGAATGCCCTAGCTTGGTTAATGCCATGAGCATTATGTATTGCTATAATAACATGAACGCTCCTAGCTTTGATGAGATTTTGGCAATCAAATGATAAAAACATCCAATTTAGAAGGATAAAAGTGCAATTTCCATATTTAACATGCATAAAATGACAAAGTAGTATTTTTAACGTAATTACTTCCTATTCTCATGTTTTAAACTGGATAACTCTATATTTTAAGAGTTATAAATCCACCAATAGAATATTGATATGGATTTCATTGAGAATGTTTAAGAATTTCTCAAATTGTTTCTCATCTCGTTTCTTCTTATCCAACCTTTGAGGATAAGATGGAAGGGGAGTAAACACATGCGTTTGCTCTTTCTTTTCTTTATCCTTGGTTGAATGCTTTGGTAATGGACTTTTGAACTTGCTACATTCCCCTTCATCTATAGCTAGAACTCCCAAAAAATTTCCTAAGGAATCGTCTGCATCAGCGATGCCCCGTATTGTCATCCCTACTCACTTCTTCTCGTAACTCTACCTTCTTATCTTACAACTGCTTCTCCTTTAAATTTACCATCATAGATTTTCCACTTTTATGTTTTTTTTATTGAAGTTCAATGGCTTGAACTTGCTCGTTTCCTTCCTCCTTTGCATGCTTAGTGTTCGCATTGGCATCTCTACGTACTTCTTCTTGTAACTCTACCTTTTATCTTTCCAACTGCTTCTCCTTTAAAAATCCACCATCATAGATTTTCCACTTCAAAATTCAATAGCTTGAACTTGCTTTTGTCTTTCCCTATTTGCATGCTTAGTGTTCGAAGCAAGTTTTTCTTGAGGGTTTGGTCTTCAATTCTGATGCTAGCTGCCCAATTTGAAACTCTAGATTTCTTATCGTGGTTTCTTGACTATTGATGGTTGCATCAATCATGATGACATATTCTTTGAACATGCTTTCCAGCAAAGTTCCAGGAAGTTACTGTTGAGAGTTAGATTTTTGAAAATTTTAGTTGTGGTGATTCTCATATCCTTGAAAGGTTTCCATAGTTGGAAGAGTTGTTTGCTTTTGGTTGAGATTAGGGATTGCTGATTGCACCGGCTAGCTGAGGCCAAGAGTAATCGGGATGATTCATCCCTCTAAGTGTATAATTTCTCGGAATAAGAATAAGAGTTTAATGGTAGTTTAAAATTAGGACGTCTAGCTCATATATACATGACAGTAGTTGGATTCTGCAAACAACTACAACAATTCTCAAGCTCGCCTCAAAATTCACAGCTTCCCTCTAGTGATTGACTAATTGTCGATGTAGTTTGCAATTGCAATGTTTGTAATTAAAGATTCTTTGTCGCATTGGCCATTGCAGTCATTTGTGTTAGAATAGATGTAAGTGCATTCGAGTCTGCTTTTCACTTTTCTTGACTACGGTCTTGCAAGTTTTTTTCCATTGACACGATTTCTAAAATATTATAGGCTTCATTATAAGTCTTCATAAGTACAGAATCGTTTGCAGATGCATCTAGTGTCACCCTCATAAATGGTTCTAATCCATTGTAAAACTATTCCATTCGAACGGAAAAAGGTAGACCATGGTTAGAACACTTCCTCAAAAGCTCTTTGAATCTCTCCCTCACTTCACTAACTATTTCATCTTCATACTGCTTAAATCCAATGATTTCATTTCTCATTTCTACATTCCTAGTAAAAGGATAATATTTCATAATAAAATTTTCAACTAGTGTTTTCCAAGATGTGATAGTGCCAGTAGGCAAAGTATTCACCCAGACTTTACGAATGTTCCTTAAGGAATGAGCCTCAAGTCATCTTGTGTTACATCAGGTATTTTAAATGAATCACCGACTCCCATAAATGATCTCAACCGTTGATGTGGATCTTCATATGCAAAACCATGGAATTGACCAATGGTTTGTAGCATTTGAAACATCATAGGCTTAAACTCAAAAGATTTTGCCGAGTCTCAGGTCTTACAATGCATGGGGTTAAAACATTTGGCTATGGGATTTGGAACACTAATAGTCATATCCCTCTCATCCACTATAGGATTGGGGTCAGCATTTACATGGTGGTTAACATTATGTTAGGCGTATTCGGTACATTAGGTAAATGGTTACCTCCATACTAAGTCCTTGTGATTCTTATGCTCATTTGCTTCTGTTGACGTCTACAGAGATAAGTTCTCTCGGTTTCAGGATCAAATTCGAAAAGGATGTTGAAACTCTCGCTCATACACCTGCATAAAATGATTGACTCGGTTAACCCTTCCAAAACGAAATATAACACAACTAAAATCTAAATCAACCCTCGACAATGACGCCAAAACATGATGGGCACGTAGGAGTAATGTTGATGTTTAAATCTATTTAGAATGCGAGTCCGCATAGGATATGCCCTAAACATCACTCTGGCACCTTGAAAACTCAAGTGTACGCTGTAAATTGTATCAAATAATAAATATCTAAGTTATCTCCTCAATGACCGATTCTCTGAAGTAATTTCATATTCTCGTTTAGGAAAGGTAACATTCAATAATAAGGTGGGTTTGGTATTGAGTTAAAGTGTAAATGCAGAATACATGCTCACTGAGGTAAGCATTGCCTTTAGTCAAACAACAGTAAGCCTATTATCTATTGTTTTACATGCATGCTAAGTGAAAGTACGTACATAAATCATAAAAATCAGTAATGATCTTTCAATTCACTAAATTAGCCTAGTAGAGACCTAATAACAATCATTAATGATCTTTCAATTCACTTCCTTTTGGTCCAAGCGAAGCGAAACGCAAAAAAAAAAAAAAAAAAAAAGTGGTCGGTTGACCCTTGTTAATTAAATTACTTACTTTGTAAATAGTAACAACTACCTTGCCTTGACTAGTTACTTGGTTACCTCATTATTAAATGAAACATGTAGTTTCTTAACAAGAAGAATGTTGTCAACATTCAGAAGGCGAAGGACATTGAACCAAATAGTACAACAAAACACTTCACACAGTGAATGTATTCAATGATCTATTTAACACTAAGCAATCAGGATGTGAGGGACATCGACAAAAATAGTATGAACAGAGCCTCTACATGATTAAAACATACTACTACTAAGTATAAAGTAAAGAGCAATAAATTAAATAGCATGAATAAAAAGAATATAACTTGTATCAAAATTAAATGTTCAAAACAATAAAATACTACAATAAATGTTGGTCGAAAAATTTAAGCCAGAAAAGGAATAGAAGGAGAAGTCTCTTTCTTATGCAACTCACAAATAATGCTGAAAACTACGACTGCCTTGCTTTTTTACTACTTGCCAGGTTAGTCAAATACAATGTCCTTCGCATTCACAATGCCCTCAGCTGTGAGAACAACTCTCTCTCTGATTTTCTAGAATTCAATAAAAATAATTGACTTTTACACTTACTTCAAAATTTGATGATGCTGGTTTGCTGAATGATGTTCCCTTATATAGACCAAAGATTTCCTTATTTTTCTTCCCACTACACCACTTCTACAATGTTATGGTGTTATTTTAGGTGTTATTTGACTTGCTGCCAAAATGCCCTTTCTTGGACATGAGAAATAGATTTGAGTCGTTCAATTCATCCTTGATTAATGTTAAAAGATACTTTATGTTTTCTCAACATTTAATTTGATGCAGGTAGAATGGGGCAAGCATGGAGAATGCATTTCCTTTGTCAATGCTCTCAGAATCTAAACTTCTACACTTCTACACTTATATGAGAATGTGGCCAACATTAGAAATGTGACCAGCATGGGCAACATTTTGGCTACGCCAATGTTATTAGCTTCTTTTTCATGTGCTAATCATGAATGCTCACATCATTGATGAATTTTAAGCAATAAAATGCGAGAAAACATTAAAAAATATGCTTTGAAAATGTATTTTCCACATATTTCATATTTAACGTGCCCAAATTGACAAAGTAATGTATTTAGCCTATTTTTCATATGAAATGGTGCAATTCTTATGATATTAACTTCTAAATCACATGAAATCTTTTAAAAGTAAGCTAAATAACTCTCTAAATGGAGAGTTATGAGTGATCTTTCTTATGTAGTGGTATAAAGAATCAATGGCTTTCAGGCTACAATGGCCCCTAATACGAAAGGAATCATCAAATACTTCTTTCTACTTTCAAAAGTATTTTGACATTTTTCATCCCATTCATTCATTTCTTATTATTTCATTAGCCTCTAGAATGATGACATCTACCAGCTAGGTTAGAGATGAATCTTCTGATGTAAGCAAAACGACCTAGTATAATTCTTAGTTCGTGGAGTTTCCTACTATTAAAAAAATTTTGAATGGCCTTGATCTTCAACTAGTCTACTTCAATCCCTTGATATCTTACAATTAAACCTATAAATTTCCCTAAAGTCACGTTGAATGCACACTAGAGGATACATTTTCAAATGATATTTTCTTAGATCGTCCAAAACCACCTTAAAATCCTTCGAATTAAAGCACCTACAATCCTAGATGGAGAAATCATCTCCACTTTTCTTGGACACAACCAGGAAATGTGAAAATCAATTCTCAAGTACAACTAAGGATGAACAACTCATCAGGATTTCAGTATCAAAATCACGGATATGGACACCATAAATAATACCACTAAAACAATCAGAATTACGAGAAACATAAGCCTCAACAGGAAGTTCTTGGAACTTTACTGGAAAAATTATTCAAAAAATATATTTCTAAGAATGATTCAATTATTCACATCCAACAAACCACAATGAGTAACCAAGAATTTCAAGTAGGCTAGTTGTCAACTGAAATGCGTAGTATTAGGAAAACTTCCTTTGGTACTGAACAAGTTAAAAGAGAGGGACATGAACCAGTTTAAGCTATTGAACTAAGGAGTGGAAATTCTTTGATTGTGGAGATTAAAGGTAGAGATAAACAAGATAGGTGGCAAGTTCGAGTTCAGTTGCCAGGAGATAAAAAAGTTAGCAATGCCAATGCAGATGGAATTAAGAATTCAAATAGTGCCGAAGGCAAATTTTTAGGATATTCACTTGTGGAGGAAGAAGAATGCAGCAAGGATAAAAGCCCATTAATAGATAAGTCAACAAAGGAGAAGGAGAAACAAGTTCCAATATTTACACCACCTTCCCCTTTTTCCACAAAAATTAAATAAAAAGAAACAAGATGAGAAACAGTTTGAGAAATTTTTAAACATTCTCAATGAGATCCACATCAATATTTCATTGGTGGATGCACTAAAGAAAATGCTTAATTATACTAAGTTCTTGAAGGATGTTATTTATGAGAAGAGTAAATTTGAAGAATTTAAGGTTGTCTTGTTATTAGAAGAATGTAGTGTTATAGTAAAAAAAAAAATCTCGAGTAAAGATAGAGATCCTAGGGCATTTACCATCACATATTCAATTGGAGATAAATCTTTATGTAAAGTTATATGTGATATCAGCACCAACATTAACTTAATGCCCTTGTCCATTTACAAGCAATTTGGCATTGGTGAAGCAAGGCTAACCACAGTTACTCTCTAACTTGCAGATCGATTTGTTAAGCATCTAAGAGGCAAAATTGAGAATATTCTTGTCAAGTTGATAAGTTTATTTTTCCACAGACTTTATATTTCTAAATTATGAGGCAGATAAGATATCTCAATCATCTTAAGTTGCCCATTTTTTAAGACAAAAAGAACTCTAGTGGATGTATATGAATTCACTATTACTATGAGATGAATGATCAGCAAGTTCAATTTAATATCTATAACACTTTGAGATATCATGCTGATAATGAGAGTTTTTCAATGAATAATTTGATAGAAGATGAAATTGAGGATGAAGTTAAGATCAAGCTAGACGAATATTCCTTATATTGGAAGCAATGTTACCACATTTGGTGAAGAAGAATTAGAAATATGTAATGCATTTTATAACTTCAATTAATTCGATTCGATGCACTAAGTTTTGGGGAAAAGAAAAATCCTCTTAGGAAACCATTTGTACTAGTACATCATAATTGAACAGGTCAGATTTATAATGAGTATAAGAGCAATACAAATGGCCAACGACTGATACATCATTGGGGAGAGGAAATCCAATCAGAATGCACTTCCCTAAATTCGGCCAAAAATTAGAAGAGCCCAAATGCGTGGAGCATTTTGAATGTTCATACACATATTTGTTTATATCTTTAAAATGCTCTGTGTATAAGATAGATTAATTCTTTCTGTTAGCTTAGTCAAAAGGACTACATATGTATATGATCATTTGCTTTGCTTTTAGATTTTCAATTAATTCTTTTTGTTATTTTAGGTTAGTTATTTAAAAATTTTATGTTCTTAAAGCATGGAATATTCATAATTACATTCATGTTTGCTATTGGAAAAATATTGTCGTTGGAAAGCAATAAGCGTGTGTCAGAACCAGTTGTTGCAACGAAAAATTTTAGGTAACGGCTATCGCAGATTGTAGCGGCTACAGTAACTGTTATGCGTAAGAAAAACTAAATGTGAATTTAATGGTTATCGCCATCAGTTCTCGTGTTAGGGCTATTTAAACTCGCGTTTATACTAAGAGAAAGCGTTAATTCCTTTTGTTTCATCTCAAAACTCTCTCAATTTCTAGAGCAATTATTTTACGTTCTTTATTTTCTCATCATATACTTTAATCGGCATATCATACTCTTTCGAGAAATCCAATGGTCTCATGAACTTGATCCAAGCAGATAGTTAACAATAAGGCCTTTTTCCAACAAAACGAAAGCAGAGAATGCCCCTGAGGTCGATACATCGATCGAGGAGGACATTCCCTTTCTCATGAAGAAAAAGAGCAAAGTTTCAACATCTAAATCACCCTAGGCGAAAGAGAGAAGTGCAGTACTCTTAGGCTTTAAGCGCCAAGCCATTGCAAACAATCCGACCATAAGACCTAGAAGGATCATTGTTAGGAGCGATTCTTGTTGATAACAAGAAAGAGAAACCAAAAGAGTATCAGCTTACTAAAGACCTGCTTAGTAGCCTCATAATAGAGAAGTAGAGGATGGCTATGAGACAAAATGCTCCCAAGCGATTTGAAGCACATCTTGGTGGGAGAAATAGATGAGAAAGGTGAGTAAGAAGGTTAGAGTTGGAAGTGGGCTCATCTCCAGAGTCCACCATATCCGACAATAAAGGGCAAGAAATAGAATAGGAGGGAAAAAGAAAAGAAAAATTTGTATAAGCAGATGTGGTGGACGACGTGGATGTGACAGCAGAAAAGGCCGTAGACGTAAAGGAAATTAACGGACCAAAGCAAATACAATCTACAGTGTCCGACCCCTACTATAGTATGAATGAGGATGCATAAAAGGAATGTGAAGAAGAAAAAGGGGTAGGCGGAGTAGCGCCTTCTTAAAGAACCAAAGGAAACGACCCCCGAGCTAATAATCAAGAAGGGGAATAAGAAGAAAAAGAAGAAAAGGAAGATAATTGAGGTTTCCACTAGAATGACCTTCGCATCCAAAAAGTGGAAGTTTTTCATGGTAAAAACAACGTTGCTCATCAACCTCATATCAGCTAAGGTGGATAAGTGGTACATTCTGCTGAGACCAAAATGTTCCTTCAAAAATGCAAATTTTTGGAGACGGGTCTCTCAGAAGCAATAAGGAAGACCATTGATAAAAGTAAATGGTATGCATTTTTATAACCGAGTATCGAGGTAATGGCTTAATGGGTTTGCAAGTTTTTTACAAACATCAATGAAGAGAAGAAATTTTGTAGCAAAGTTTGCTAAGTAGAGATAAACTAGAGCATTGTAGCTTGGAACAAAACGCTCGGACTTAAGGGTTGGTCAATGCATAGTACAACAAATTGGTTTTATCACCAATTAGCAGATGTTGAAAGATTGCTAAGAAGGTGTTGGAGCACCCGAAGCAATATGAAAGGTGGCCACGAGAACAAGAACTGTAGACTGCTTTTCTCAATGAGAAGGCACACTACTAGTTTAACTTTGTCAAAACCAGCTGGATGTTGACCACTCACGACACAGATGTGACTAGGACCAGAGCACTTCTATAATATGCAATCTGTGAAAAATAATAGAAGGAAAAATAGTCATTTACTTTCAACACACAAATAATGATACAGATGGGTTACTTAAATAGTAACATTCCTAATAAGAAAAGGAAAATAACAATAATAATTAAAATGATACAATAAGGTATTTTCTCTTATTATATTTACAAATATAATTTAAAACTAATATGCTCTAAAGGATCATTCTCTTGAGGTGTATTCCTACAAGTTGATTGGTGATGAATGTTTTTACTATATAAAAACTCACTTAGGTGAATATTAAAGTAGTCGGTTCCATTATCGGAATGGAGAATGCTTATTTTTTGTTTTAAACTGGTTTTCAACCATGTTATAAAACCTAATAAATAGCTCTTTAACACGGATTTGTTTGAAAGAAGATAAACCCAAGTTACACAAGTATGGTCATCAATAAAGGTAACAAGCCATGTTTTCCTCCGGGTTACTCTCTTAGACGATCCCCAAACATCACTATGAATTAAATAAAAAGGCGCAGACGTTTTATAATTTTAAGGTAAGTAAGAAGTACGATGATTTTTGGCAAAGGAACAATGTTCACATTTTATTTTCGAGCAATCAATCCGTACAAAGAGTTTTGGAAACAAGCGCTTTAAATAAAAGAAACTAGGATGTCCTAACCTATAATGTCATAACATTAAAGTTTTCCTAACAAAATTAGAAGTAACACTACTATATCCCTGAATTTCTTTATGACTAGTAGAATCTTCCTCAAAATAGTAAAGACCATCAATCAACCTAGCATGTCCAATCATCTTCTCCGACTCCTGTTCCTGAAAAATACAAAAAGAATCACAGAAGATAACACGATAGTTGGAATCTTTAAAGAGCTTACTAACTGATAATAAATTGAAAGTCAATTTGGGAACATGAATGACATTTTCTAGGGTAATCTTTGAGGATAAATTGATGGTTCCTTTCCATAGACAGGAGCATAACTAACATCAGCTATTCTTATTTTATCATAATATAAAGGAGAATATGTTTGAAATAGTTTTGGGGAATTGGTCATATGGTCAGATGTTCTAGAATCTATAATCCACGAAGGAGAATTAGAACAAGAAAAGGTACAAGGATAATTACCTGTTTGTGTCAATGAAGCACTAGGATTATCAGAAGACGAGGTGTCATTTAGCAGTTTCAGGATTAGATCAATCTGCTCTTTACTGAATATGTTCGATTCAACATTATTCGCACTTGAGGTAGGTGGACGAGTATTTTTCTCCCCATGTCTACTATTTCTGTAGTTACCAGGTTTCCCAAGAAGCTTCCAACAGTTTTCCCGAGTATGATGTGGTTTATGGCAGTAATCACACCAAACAGGGGTTTGATAGCTTGACCTGAGGAAGCCTGGTTTGTTGTAGCCTCCACTAACACTGCTGAACTTTCCACTGTATCCACTGATTTCCTCCTAATCATTCCATGTTAATGACTCTCTTCCTTGCAAACTTTTGAAAAAACTTCACTAATAGCAGGAAGGTTAGTCTTACCTAGGATCCTACCTCGAACTTCATCAAATTCAACATTAAGACCAGCTAAGAACTTGTAAATCTGACTATTTTCAACAATTTTGTTATAATGTCTCTGATCCTCTGTAGACTTCCATTCGTAGTTATCAAATAAATCAGATCCTGCCAAATTCTTTTCAAAGAGTTGAAATATTGGGTTACAAAATTACCTCCCTGTTCTATGTCTCCCAGTTTTAGTTTCAGCTCAAAAACCTGTGATTGATTTTTCAGATCGGAGTACATCCCAGTTACACTATCCCATAACTCTTAAGCCGTAGAGTAACACATATAGTTGCTACTGATTTCTTCAACCATGGAGTTTACTAACCAGGTCTTGACCATTGAGTTTTTTGAATCCCATGTGAAAAACGTCGGGTCATCCTTCTAAGGAATTTTCTTTTCTCCCGTCAAGTACCCTATCTTTCCCTGACCGCGGATGAACATACGAACACTCCGTGACCACCGAAGAAAGTTATCACCATTTAACCTAATAGTTGTTATTTGAATTGTCGAACTATTGATAGGAATTATAGCCACCAATCTTTTATCTTCTGTCATATCCGCTCTTGTTTTACACGAAGAAGACAAAGAAGTGTCGCAATTGAGAAAACAACTAAAAAAACCGAACAGACACGAATAGGTGCTGGAAAATTAGTTGTTGCTGACTTGCTGGACAGACGCGAACATGCCGCTGCTGGCTGACTTGAAGACATCGAACATGTCGCTGCTGGCTGACTGGAAGGCGTCGCACACGCCGTTGTTGGCTGGACACAGACGCGAACTAGTGGGCTGAGGACACGGGATGCGTCACACACGGCGCTGGCTGGACGGGAAGGCGACGCACACGCCACTATTAGCTGGACACAGATGCGAACTAGTAGGCTGAGCGACGAATAACAAGGCTGGGCTACAGCAGCAAGGCTGGGCGACAGTTGTAGATGCTGGACTGGCGACGGAATTTTTTTTTTTGATGAACTAGGGTTTCTTTTTTTTCCTTCAAAATAGCTCTGATACCATGTGAAAAATAATAGAAGGAAAAATAGTCCTTTATTTCAACACATAAATAATAATACATATGGGTTACTTAAATAGTAGCATTCCTAATAAGAAAAGGAAAATAACAATAATAATTAAAATAATATAATAAGGTATTTTCTCTTATTATATTTACAAATATAATTTAAAACTAATATAACCAACACAATCACACATAGCCTTAAAATCAATGCACAGGGGAAAATCAAACGTTGCATCAATAGGGAAAGATCTTCTACCCTCACACCATCGCATTGTTGTGCATTGATCAAGGGTTGCAGCTAGCATCTACCAATGCAATTCTTGCACCAAGATTCCCTAACTAGATTTTAGAATCTCGAACACGGGTGTTACATGGACAACAAAGCATCGATGTAGTTGTAGGAGTTGAAGAAGTTTTATGTCAATTGGGCAAAATCAAAAGCAAGAATGACTATTTCTTCACTCCGACAAGGGCATATTGGGACTATGCCAAAAAAAAAAATACACTACTTTGGTAAGAGGTCAAGCTAGATGTTAGGGACATCTATTTTCTCGCATTTCTTGTTGAGGTTACTCAATATGTGCACTACCACCTCAAATTCAAGAAGAAGCGGGGTCATCTAGTCGAAGCCCCCAATTCTAAAATAGGAGCTGAGTGAGCGACAAGGAAATCGACTACAATGCATCGACTTGGAACAAGGTATTTGAGTTCTCCGGTCTGGCTGATGCGAAGCACAATGTGATGGCAACAACGCCATCAGAGGAGCAACTCCAAGAGTGTTTGGACATTATAAAAGTTGTGGGAGCAAAATGAAAGGTAGTTCGAAGACTATGGCCTGACAACCCTCTAAGGGTCAAACTTGCATGACTCCCTCGGAGTCAAACTTGCATTTGGATAACCCCGGGGAGGTCCTGGCCTAACTGGCCGACACCAAGGTGATTTTGACCTTATTGGCCGGCCGACCCCTGGGGGTCGAACTTACTTGATCGACCCTCGAGGGTCCTGACCTCTTTAGTCGACCCCCTGTGGGTCAGACATAACCTTTGACCAACTCCTGGAGAGTCCTGGCCTCTTTGGTCAACCCCAAAAGAGTCCTTGGCCTTAGTCAAATATTTTGATAAATTGTAACAGCCAAAAAAAATAAAAAATAATAAAATAATAAAAAATAAAAAAAAAATAAAAATTAAAAGAATTAGTCAGCAGGGGCAGTTACGTAAATTGCCACAAAGAGACAAATTTGGCAAAGTGCGAGATTTAAACTTTCAAAGTGGCCATCATGGCCAAATAATAGGGGGAGTTGTGGAAGTCAGTGCAGACGAATGAGAGGAGAGGAATTTGAAAAGAAATCAGCCGCCGCACGCATCCCGAAAAAGTACGTCGGAGCCGCCACTGCCAAGCCGTCAGCCGTCAGCGCCACGAATCAGAAGCAGCCACGTGTCCGTCGCCCACAGGTGCAGAAACGCTGCCGCCTGCTGAGCCAATCAGAAGCCGCCAACGGTTCAGCCAATCGCAGACGTTGACAGCCTGTCAGATCCCGAACCAGAACTCCAGCCGCTCCAAACCTGCCGCGTGTCCCGAACCGATCCAGCGCATCCCGAGCCTAGCCACAGCCATTCCGAACCTGTCAGACCACACCCGAACCACGCCAGCGCTCCCGAACCAGCTGCTACACGCGCCCGAACCTAGCTGTAGCCTCTGCAACACTCGCCGGCGATTGGATTCACGCGCCGCCGCCAGAAGCACACGCGTCGCCGCCGTCGCCGCCGTCACCGGTGACCGGAAAATTATTTTTTCCTTCCTAAGGTAAAACCCGTGCCCCGAGTCCATTTTTGGTGGTTTCAGAACCAAATTCTTAGCCGTTTAACCTGTGTAG
>JBBMEG010053126.1:0-16244 GCA_037832605.1 Cyclanthera cordifolia
AAAGACCAAAAAACCAGATCGAGCAATGGAAACGAACGAGAACGAAGCAGATGGAACAAACCCGAGAAAAACCCAAAAAAATCCATCCAAACAGTAACGAAATCGAAGAATAAATACAAAAACCACAAAATATTAACATGCAAGTCGAAGGAACACATGAACAAGCAAGTAAACGAACTCAGAAAACCGAAAAAACAACACTAAAATGAGAAAACCTTGCTCAAACACTTACCAAACTCATAGATCTGGAATGCATCCTTGAAATCGAGCGAAAACAAAGACAAAAAACCAGATCGAGCAATGGAAACGAACAAAGAACAAAACAGAAGGAACAAACCCGAGAAAAACCCTAACAAATCCATCCAAACAGTACCAAAATCGAAGAACAACATAGTCGCAATAGAGAAATCAAAATACAGAAGAAAGGATTTCATGGAAGCACAAAAAAACTTACAAAAATCCATGGAAACATAAAAAAGAAGACAGAATCCATAGAGAAAACGAGAGAGAAAACGAGGGAGTAAAACGAGAGAGAGAGAAGAGAAACAAACAAGAATTTGGAACGACAGGGATTTGGGGGTAAATGGAGCGCGTGAACCCCGCGACTGAGTCGGGACAAAAACCGCGAGTAACTCGGCCATATTCACGCGCCGGGTTCGCGAACTTCAACTACCCGGCCCACCAAACGGCGGATAATTACACTTCCTGACCCGAAACAGGCCACCAAACGCGTCCTAAGAGAGTGATAATTTTAAATAAGGAAATTGATAATTTTGGCCATGCAGAGTCCTTGACCAACTTTGACCGGTCAATCGAGTTAATCGAGCCATAGGTCCCGAAAACTTGTTTTTCGAAGTTAGGCCCCCTTTCATAAATTCAACATTATGAATCCATATTTGATAATCTAAAGTGCTAGTTTTTACCTGTTAATTTGTTAAGACCGCGTACGTGTGCTAGCCTTCTTTGATCGTCGATTTGGAGCTTCGGAGCTCGCTTGTGGGATTGACTAAGGTAAGAGACCTTTATCCTCAACTCGAGCTGTGGTTTAATACATGAATGTACTGCAATATGATGTCTTGTGCTATGACTGTTAAACTGATTGGTGTGTTGTATAAATTGATTGATGATTGGTTTGATCATGACTATTTGAGATAGAACTGAACACGTATTTATATATCTGAATGTGTGATTATCTGAATATGCAATGATGTATGTTAAAGTTGATTGTGATGGGATGTTTTATTGATGCTATTGAACTATGATAATATGTTTAGGGTGCGTGTCAAGCCATGATGTTTCATAAGGAAATAGTCTACGTCGTCGTCCCATTGGGGACTTATTTATTGTGTTGTATCTTTGGAGACCTATATATGGTACGTGTGGCCGGGATGCTCCATGTTGAGCTAGCTATACACTATCGTCCCATTTGGAACCTATTGTTGTTGTCACATAAGAGACCCGCTTATGGTCAATGTATTGACACCGCTGTCCCATATGGGACAATGATTAGCACGTGTTGGAGTACCGGATAGGCGTGGCCGGGCACGAGTTTCAGATAGAGGATATGTGATAGATAACAGGTTGTTTGACTACGATGTAGGGACACACTTCCCATAGCTCGAGGTGATATCCTCGAGTAGCACGATGCGAGAAGGGTCGGCCGACCTGGTCGCTCCATCTGCCAAGAATAGATCTGTCGTATTCCTAGAGAGCATGCCACTGTGTGGGTAGGAGAAATATCTTGTGGCGAAGCGTGTAGATCAGCATTTCGTCGTGAGTGTTTGAGGCCCAGCGACCACCATGAACAATATCGCCAAGATTGCTTACCTAAGGGAGTCATAGAACTCCAGAGGGTGTTTTGGTCCTTGGCTTAGGCTTGGATCGCTTTACATGGAAGATGTCGAACACGTGGTCATCCGACTTGCCGCCTAGAAGCTTGGGTCTATGAACCCCTTGATTGTTTACTTATTGAGCCTGTTGTTATATGTGTTATGTTGATATCATATTTTGGCTATATTCATGTCTGATCTCAGTTGGTGATCCTTACTGAGTTTTCACGAACTCACCCTTTCCATTGTGGAATTCTACAAGTATGATAGGTCTGTACCTGGATAGATGATCGATGTATTTGACTATGGACACCGCTGCACTCCTTACAGTTTTATTTTACTTTTACAATTCGTACCAATGGGACGACAACATCGTTTTATTGTGTTGAAGCTGGAGTGACCATGGACACCGTCGTACCATTGGGGACTTATTTATTGTGTTGTATCTTAATAGATGATTAAAGTTACTTCTAGTTGGTCTAAAGATATTTTACCGAATGTTCCTAATCTTGTTAATTCTAAATTTGTGTTAAATAATGAAAATGTGAAAAATATCCATAAAAATTCTATTTTTGTGCCTAAACAATTTCATGCTAAATCTAAATGTGTTCATAATGAAATTTTTTATCATAAGCATGAAAAAGCTAGAAATTTACATGAAAAATTCAAAATGTGTCTAATCTTGGAATTTCAAAAAGTATTCATAGTGCTAATTTAGTGTGTAATCGTAAAAATGCTACAAAAATGCATATAAAACTTATATTTATTCCTACATGTTGTTATTGTGGAGTTAAATGTCATATTACACCAAATTGCTTTAATTTAAAAAAATACTTCGAAAAATAATTTTTTTTGATAACAATAATGTGAAAAGTTATTTAGTTGAAAGAAAATTTATGTCAAATGTTGTTTGTTATTCTTGTGGCAAAATTGGCCATAAAAGTAATACTTGTTATTTGACAAAATTGAATGGTAAGACCTAAACTGAAATGGATTCCAAAATTCATATTTACTAATAACGAAGGACCCAATAAATGGGTACCAAAATCTTTTGATTAAGTTTTTTTGTAGGTGTAATTTCAAGTAGCAAATTGATTGCTTGAACTTCAAATTTGAAATTATTCAAATTGAGCAACAATTCTTGCCTTTTTGAATCCAACATAGGAAATTTTGCATGTTTGGTAACTTCTTTATTTTTAAATTATGAAGATAAAAATTATATTGATATCTTTATGGAAATTATATCTCTAGAATGATTGATTTTGATTTCATAAATTTGATTGATTATGAATTATGAATAAATTTGATCAATTATTTTCAAATTTATTCATAATTCTCATTACTTTATTATTGAAATGATTGATACCATGAGAAAATATTTCAACATATTCTTGATAACTATTATTCTTGGAATTTATTTAGCTATAATTTCTTGAATTTTGGCTTTTGTTATGAATTATATTTTAAAGATTACTTTTAAATATATTTCAAGTATATGAAGTTTAATATTGATTGAAAGTTAATTATTTATATTGCTTGTTCTAAAGGTTGAATGGTTGTGTGCTCAAAGTTTTTTTTTTTATATATATAGAAGACTCGTCTAATTATTTTTTAGTAGTTTATGAAATTATTTTTTATTCTTAAATTTTGTTAGCATTTTAAATAAAAATGTTGTTTATATTATTTTAATGCTATCAAAATTGTTATTGATAAATAATAACTTTCTTAAATAATATTATTGTTTGAAAGGATGATCTATATTTTATTACTCATATTTGATAAATTGTCTTAAAATTAATTTGTTTGATGTATCTGTTACAGATATGGACAATTGTTATTCTAAATCTCTAATTATCAAATTAATATAATTATATCTTATGACATATTCATTTGAATGTGATTTTAATGAAAATTCTAAAATTGGTTTATTTTAATTGATAGATCTACCATGAATGTATATATTATGTTTATTTTGAAAATTTATTGTTTTTTATCATATATGATAAACTTATGGGATAAATATTTTTTAAAACCTTATTAATGAAAGTGTTAAATTGATTTCAAAATGAGAGAAATTTGTTAAATTGTACTTGTTGACTTATATCATATATCACACATCACTTTGAATTCATTTTTGTTGTATAGTTTGTCATCATAAAAAATGGGAGATTGTTGGTTTTTTTTGCTATTATCTCAAATTAATGAATTAGTATTTTGTCGATAACAAACTAGAATTTTGTTTACTGATATTTGTGGAGTTTTGAAGATTTTATTATGTAAGAGGCGACTCCAACGCATTGGAATCGTTCAAATCGGAGCTAAAATGATGAAGGCATGGAAGGGGCCGACCCCGATCAAGGTCTCGGATGGAGGTATGTCCGAGCAAGTTCAAATATCAACCCGTTCCCCAGGAAGACATCAAGATGGTTTCGAGAAGGCATGTTCGAATGAGCGGTTAAGCCCGGTGGCATCCCGAGGCCCGGGATGACCTCGGTATGCACCAATGGACTCAATTTTTTCGATTTTGGACAATTTTGCCCGTTATTCTCCGGGTTTCAATATAAAGCCCCGATGAGCTCCAGTTTATGTTATATTGCCCCGGTAGGTCCAAAATCACCCGGTTAGCTCCTGTTTTGCTATAAAGGCCTGTTAAGGCCCATTTCAGGTCTAAACGAATCCCGACGAAGTCCTAGATCGATTTTTGAGTCGTACGAACATGTTCTAAACGATCCTGGAGGGAGGATCGAGCTACGACGTTGCATTGAGATGACCTTGGCCTAATGTAGAGGCTAGGACGAGCCTTAGGACTTGGCCTAAAGTAGAGACGAGTCGGATAGAGTCGAGTTTGACAAGGAATGCACGCTCAGACGACGTGTATATCCTAGAAGACTTCCATTGTATCCTGAATGGAGCTTTGTCGAGGGTGAGAACCTCGCTTGAAAGTACAACAAAGTCACAAAACGATCGAGGAAAGGGGTTTAGGGTTGTAGTTCCCTGTAAGGCTGACCATGATTGAAGCGGAAAATCATGGTGCCGCACGTGTCAAAAATATGACCGTTACACCCAGCTCGATTTGGACACTCCCTGAGAGCCACCTATCGCAGGTGCAGCCGCGCCCGCTTCCGAGGAGATCCGAGCCTAACTCTAAACCTGATACTATCCCCGAACCTGAAAGCCACCGATTCAGCCAGTGCCACGTGCCCCGAACCTGCTGCACCTATCCCCTACGCGTCACCTTCACGCGCCGGTGAAGTCTCCAGCCTTGCGCTTCCGTTTTTTGGCCACGTGTCGCCACCGGTCGTTAGAAAATTTTCAGATATCAAATGCTCCAAGTCCATTTTGTATAGTTTTAGGCACTAATTTTAACTCGTTAACCCTGTGTTGGTCAGTTGAACTTTGGAAAACCTCAGAGACTCTCAGTTCGAGCTTTTAAGGACAAATTAGCAGATTTTAACCAATGTATGGGAATCTGACCCTTAGCTTAGGGTCCTGTGGATAAGTAGGAACATGTGTAGGGCTATTCGGGTGAAAATTTTAATGTTGGTTGCTTTGATTACCTTGTTCTTCGTGGCATTGTGAAATGTTACGGTTATGCGTTTAGTATTTTTATATGCAACTAATAAGAGCTGAAATGGTTATCTAACTTTTTGTTGTGAGACCATATACTCATTTATTCATGTATCTATTACTATTCACGAGCAAGTGTTGTATCAGAGGCCCGAGAGTGGCATATTCTTTCAGGATAGCCCCTGTGTCACTTTACTATCCGCCGAATACTCTAGAACTACATAGCCTTAATGTGACCCTGGTGTTATCATTACTCATGCATTTGTTCTATAGTTGTTATACATTTATTATTTTACTTTTGCGGATCCCAATTAGAGATCCTTACTGATTTTAATAACTCACCCATTTTTTCTCTGTGGTTTCCATAGGTATGCACGAGCTCTACCAGAATGGCTGATCAAGAGATGTGAAGACCATGAACTTGCGTAGTTGTTGTGTCTGGTTTAGTGTATTCTTCTTCCGCATTCGTTTATCGGGGATTTTTTTTTTCTTTACAGAGACATGTACTGATTGTATGCCATTTTTTTCCTATTTTACTTGATTTTATGACTAAGTACCCGCTTTGCACATTTTTACGAACTATTTTCGTTTCGTTTGATAAATGAGGTATTTATCCGTCATGTCTCAGCTTTTAAGGGTCTTTTAATCATGCATTTAGGGTATAGGCCTAGATGTGACCCTAGTCTGAATTGGGTCTTACAAAATCTCTTAGTTCCCGAGCTAGCTTATAGTTTCTAGTACAAATAAAGTATTAATTTGAATAGTACAAACTAACTAATTAAATATGAGTATATAGAAATTAAAATGAATTTAGTTTAATTTATTTAACTAATATATTGGATATATTAACGAATTAGCATAATAACCAATATTCTCATTTACCAAATCTACTAAATCTAGGAATAATAACATTAAAACAATATATTCAATCAATTATTTATAATTCTTAATAATAGTGGAGATTATCCTACTAACTAACCTACACGATGATTTTTACAAGATAAATGGATAGTATTTGAGTGTTAAACTACTATAATTTCTCAAAAGTCCTTAAGAAAATAAGTGATTTTTTTGTTCTTATTATAAACAAATTAGCTCACTCAAATCTATCTTGCAACCTTGACTCACACGTAATTTTTAAACATGTAACTAAGGTAAGAAGATGAGAACTACATTCTAATTTTGTGTTACATGAATACAAATGGTGACCAAACATTTTGTTCCATGTTTCCTATTTATCGTCTCTGTTTATAAATTTTGGACTATCTACGTATTAGGTAACCCTAATATCTTATTTATTTACCTAATAATTAAATAGATATTAATATATCAAATATATCAACAAAATTTATTCAAATATTTATCTCATAAATATTTTCAATTGATATATTTAATACATTATTAAAATCTCTACGAATATTTATTCAATAAATATTTTAAATTAATATATTGATTAATTTTCCATGATTAATATTTATCTATATAAACGGTGAAATATAATAAAGAGTGCATAAGATTTTAGTCATTATTTTTCTCAATTTAATATGGTATTAGAGTCATGTCTCATTGTATCACGGCAAACTACTCTGTAGGAGCATGTTTCAAAAGGGAAAAAGGATTTTCATGTATATTAAAAAATAAAAGAAATTACTAGCAGAATTTTGAAAAAGAAAATCGTTTATAGCAAAAAAAAAAGAAGAAAAAAGAAGCGAATTATGTGAAATAATTGAAATATACATACTTAAAATCAAGTGATCGGATTCCTTTGAATTCGTTGTAATGGTTGAAAGAAAGATAATTATGCAAAACCTGTTAAAAATAGAAAATAATTTAATAAGTGGTATGATTAAAATTATTGAAATAAAAGTAACTTATCTCAATCAAATTCGGGTAAAAATGCTCATAATAAGAAAAAAATGTTACATAATTTTGCGAGAGAGACGAAAGTGTGACCGTCCCCGTTAATGAAATATATGTAATTATATCAAAGTGTGACCGTCCCCCGTTAATGAAGTATATGTAATTATATCTTATTGATTAAAATACTATTTTGACGGTAGACTTTCGAGATTGAAACATTTTAATAAGTAAACTTTCAAATGTCTAATTTTAGATATGAAATTGGAAAGATTGGTGGCGCAGTAGTTTTATTGTTTAGTGTAAATCCAATTCAACACTAACGTCACGAGTTCCATCTATGTAGAGCTTGTGGTCCTCCTCCCCTAATTTATATTCAAAAAAAAAAAAATGTAAACATTAAATTTGATAAATATTCAATTTTAGTCATTTAGTCCCAAAAATTTAAAATTTCAATTTTAGTTCTTCAATTATGAATAAAATTTAAAAATGTCCCTTAAATTGACCATGGTTGAAGTATGATTAAAATAATAGGACATTTTTATCTCGTTTTATAATTATTTCAATTTTTTTATTTTTTATTTTTAAAATTTAAATCTAAAACTACTATCTAAATACATAATTTTCATGTCTTTGGCGTCTAAATCTTACCTCTGTTTTTAAAAATAAAACAAAAATTTGAAAGCTAAAAAAATTTAATTTATAAAATTTGGTGAGAAATTATATAATTTATAAAATTTAAATAAACATAAAATTAAATTTCAAAAATAAAAAACAAAATGGTCAAAATCTTTTTTACTAAAATTGGATATTAAATGAAATAATATCCCAAATCTAGCTTTTTCCTACCTTATTCTTTCTTATTCGAAAGCAACGAGCAAGTAAGTTAAACACCACACAATCTTTTAAGGAAAAAAAAAAAACTTTTTTTTCCAAAACCTTCGTAAGACGTTTATGCCGCTTTTCATGTGTAGCTTAAAATGCGCTACGAGCAACGCAAGAGCACATGGCTACTTAGTAATGGCCACCTGCAGCCCATTAACCCTCGTTTTCTCTCTCTTTCGGACCCACGTGAGGCGACTGTCTCATAATGTCAAGCTCGTTGGCCAACGATCCGCAGGAATATATTTATTCCTACTCTTTCGTTTGCTTTTTCCAATGCATTGTTTATATATATCTGCGTATGATTCTCATTACTTAATTATGAATCCGAGACATTGGCGATTGGTTCCCTTCGCTTTCCCTGCTTTTTGTCTTAATTCTAAATATAGGTGTTCCAAATGAATTTGAATTTTCTGATTTAGATATATTGGCTATGTTAGATTTACGGGCACGTCTTAATTTATTGCTTTTTGATGCCGAATCTCTTATGGTTCATTTTGTTGCAGCTTAATGGGGTTTTTGTCTTTCTCTGGATTTTGAATCTTGAAGTTGTTTTTTTTGGAAGTTGAAAAAAGGGTGTGGCTTATTTCATTGCTTGGATTAGCCATGGTATCTTGTTTAGGCGTTGGAGTGTCATTGTTTGGAGCTTCAGTTCAATGGAATAGGAATTCATGGCGAGTGCGCGTTAGGAGTGAAGATGGATCTTCAGCTGATTCAGTTTCAGCTGTGGTGAATGGAGCTTCTTTGCTTGGGAAGAAAGAGGGGAGTTGGTCTTCCATAGATAAGGTCAATGGGTGGTTGAAGTCTGATGCTGCAGAGAAGAAGATCAAGTTGGGAGATGATGTTCCTGAGAAGTTGGAGCCATTTTGGGATGATGGTTATGGGACTGTGACTGTGAAAGATTACTTCGATGCTGTTAAGGATTTTACTCAGAATCTTGATGGTGGTCCGCCTCGCTGGTTTTGCCCTGTTGCTTCTGGATCTCCATTAAAGGGTTCTCCAGTTCTTTTGTTTTTACCTGGTAATTTTGAACCAGCTGAAAAGCTCAAAACTGCGGAACTAATTTCATGCTTTAAAATATGGAATGGTTGAACAGGAAAGTTGGGAGCTGGGAAATGGCATGTTGCTGTTGAAATTTATTACTCTAATTAAAGTATTGAGGCTCTTTTTTCTGCGGTTTTGATTGTAGTTGATTAAGTACAAAAGAAAACTTGTTTCCTTGTAGAAGCTTAGAGACTTTAATCCCTGTATATATCGTTTGGAGAAGAATTACAGTAAACAGTTCTTTTTCTCTAGAAAATGCATTTAAGCACTCCAACAGTTGTCTAGGCTTCCTTTCCTTCAGCCTCAGAGAAAAAAAATAGAAGAAAATCAACAAACATGGTCATAAAGTTTTGGTCAATATTTAATGGTATGCTTGGCTTAATCTTTGAGTAGGTGAATTAATCCTTTTCCAACTTTCAATGAATTGTGGTGAACTTGTGACTTGAAAGTGGGTGATGTTTTTATCTAATTTGTGCTCAGTATTGGTTCTGTGAACTGTAGGAATGGATGGTACAGGATGTGGCCTCATCATGCATCATAAAGGTCTTGAGAGGTAAGCCATTCACTTCTCATACTGTTGAATTGATACGTTTAATGAGATCTATTTCTGGCTTAGCAGTGGATGTTGGGATTCAAACAAAGTATCTCGCGTTGGTTAGAAGAGAGGAAGATTATGGATATAAAAATGATGACAATTATCCATTGATATGAGGTCTTTTGGATGAAAGTATGAAACAAAAAATAAAGCCATGAGTGTGTATGTCCAAAGTGGACTAATATCATATCTATGTAAAGATTCGGGTAGAGTTGTTATCCTTATTGCAAAAAAATGAACCAACAAACAACAATGAAAATTAAATTTACTTGGGAACTGAAACAAGTATCTCTTAAATCTGTATATTAGTTTTGTGTTCCATTTCCCATAGGGCATTTGCGTTTCTAGCTGAATGTGATGAGCATATCTCTTGACGTGCTTGTTTTTGATAAATTGTGGAGCATTTTATTTCTGTAAACTGGTTTTATTAAAAGGATTTTGAACTTCATTTGCCCAAGAGATTGACCGCCCACGGAGGTTTCTTTTGAATAATGTGAAACAGATAATTCTTGTAGAAATATGGACGTAATTCTGGATGTTCTTGAATTTCATCTTTTAATCATTTCTTTTTTCTTTTAAGAGTTAACTTAATTCATCCGTCCTAGTTTTGGTGCCTAATTGTGCTTGCACCTTATAGCTATAATGTACTACTTATTGTTGGAGTGTTGCTTACTTCAATGCTTCTTTGTTGATTTCATCGACATTTTTCCCTGATATTCCCATCCATGTCCTTTTTTTGTTTGACCATTGTTAAAGTAAGTTGAGTTTTGTGTAAAAGAATGGGCGACGTTTCAATTGCCGGATTAGATTTTAAAACAACACTTTTTTGGCTAGTGAATTGCTATTTTAAATGGATATGACCTCTGTTTCTCTTTTATTTATTTTATTATTTTTTGGGAATAATAATATCTCGTCAAAGAAGAAAGGAGAGTGATTACACAATTTTCCAAATTGAAAAGCTTATGATGTTGCTTAAAGACTCCAATTGGTACGACCACAGAAGAACAATTATGAGAATGAACGAGTGAACCTGAGCTCTTTGAGCTGTAAATATACTAGAGTGCAAAGTCTAGGAATCTAATATCACATGAACTTCTTATGCCTGACAATGGAAGTGCACACGGACATAATGCTTCTGTGATAGTTGCTACTTGGAAATCAACTTAATTGATTTGAGTCATGCTTGTGATCACTTTGTGCCATTGGGTTTTGAATTCCATTGGGTTGAATTGGAGTTAGCCTAGTCTAATTGCTTCGATTGTATTGAATAAATTTGGGAAAATAATAAGAGATTGTGAGCAAAAACCATGACCTTGTTTCTGGCAGCTCATCCATCAGATATTTAAACTTGACCATGCTAATATGAATAACTGGAAGACATCACGCTTTGTGTAGCCAGTAAAGAAAAATTTAAAAAAATTTCTTTCCATTGGCGTCTTAATTGTTTGTGTTTTTGTTTATCTCCTTTTTTTTTTCCTCTCTACACATGTCCGTGTGCATAAGCCTCGCTATTAACTCTTCAAGTTTATTGTGTTTTGTTTTAAATTTGGATAAATGTTCTGTCATTTTATATATGATTTATGAATTATGACCATTAATATGTTTAAATTGGTGATATATCTTTCACTTGTAAGTAAATTGAGACCTCATTAAAGTATCAATCTTCTGATGCAGGGCTTTTGAAGTTCGGTGCCTACATATTCCTGTTCATGATCGAACGCCATTTGAAGGTTTAAACTTTTTTTTCAGGGCTCGAATATTTTCTACTTTCCGTGTCAACTTTTTTCCCCTGTTAAATTGAAACGACTTTGATGGTAGAGCTGTGTAATTAATATATTGTTACCGTGTTTCTAGTTTGGGGGAAAACTTGGCAATTTAGCTCACTATGATGGACAATATTCATTCTAGTCCTGAGGAATTGAGTAGTCATTTTCTGCCTACCATACGATTTTAAACATGAAGCAGAACTTTTGATTGAAAAGATGAAACAGTCTAATGCTCTAAAGAATCACCGAAATATCATTATTGACCACAAAATAATTATATCAAGTCGACATCTTTGATATTTCGTGTACAACATTGACATAATTAACTGAAGATAGGTAGATTGGAATTATTGACCTAACTTCCTGTAGTTTTTAAGGAGTTCATTTAGATTTGTGGCTGCACATAAACTTTAGTGACCTAACTTTTTGTAGTTTTTAGGGAACCCATTTAGATTTGTGGCTGCACATAAGCTTTAACTTGGTATGGTCTACATTATTGTTATTGTTCATTAATTTCTAGACATTTCTATATACTGCTGATGAAGCAGAATTGTGTTATCTGAAGGACTTGTGGAGCTTGTTGAAGAAGCTATCAGGTCACATCATGCTTCTTTCTCCAAACAACCGATTTATTTGGTCGGGGATTCATTTGGAGGATGCTTAGCTCTTGCAGTTGCTTCACGTAATCCTAAAATTGACCTTGTTTTGATATTAGCAAATCCAGGTTGGTTCCATGTTTGTAGTTTAACTTCAAGTTTGATCGCATGGCATGGTTTGATCATGCACTTTTCAGTAAGTCTGACAGATATTTTGGCCCTTCCATTAGCTACATCTTTTGGCAGGTCTCTGTTGCAACCCTTATTTCCGTTGTTAGGTTCTGTGCCTGATATACTGCAAGTAACAGCTCCCTATCTTCTTAGCTTTGTTATGGGTGAGTACACTACTACTATTTGTCTGACTTTTTATTTTTTTTGATATAATCACGCTAAAGGGAATTTTGAATAATCTAGATTAGTTAGTTCCCTTATATCCCTATAAATAGAAAGGTCCCCTCTCTTGTATTTTAACTTTTGATTGTTAATATAACTCTTGAGTTGTTTTTTGGGAATAAACTTTCCTTTTGATCCCCACACTTATTTTGCAAAGGGGAAACCTTTAGATTAATCTTTGTAAAAAAAAAATAACTTCAAGAATTTGCAAGAAAGGGAGTGATAATCCCTTACCTTGAGTTAGTAGTTAACTATAGTTACTTGGTAGTTAGTTAGTTAGAGTAGTTAGGCTAAGTACCTATACAAGGACTAACTTGGTACTCATTTAGATAAGCAAATACTATTGTGTAAGGGAAATTAACACCAAGATAGGTTCCTATACTGTTTTGATCCAAAAGAATTTGGCATCCCAAACTCTACAAGATAAAGAGGCGGGATTCATAGAAGAAATAAAAGAGGTAAGAGAGAGATTGTAAGACCATCGATGTGGCATACCTACGCTCGTTAAGGTAAGAAAGCCCTCGAAGAAATAGAAGTGGAAAGATTAGAAGAATTAGCTGGGACAGTTAAAGAGGAAGTGGCCCCACCCAACATTCGTACGTACGTCAGGAGAAGAAAGCAAGGCAAGAAGGATGTGGGATCGAGCAGCGCTGTCACAAGGGATAGTGGGGAGTGAAAAGGAGGTGGTCCCCAATCCAACGAGAGGACCTGGGTATTAATCCCAAGGAAATCGTTATAGAAAGTAAGCAGGCTTTTAGTAGGAGTTTCTGAGTAGGAGAGCCGCCGGCCTTCTCGAATGGCTGGGCAGCAAGGTGTCTTGTAACTACTCTCATTTTGTGTAGAACGATCCTCTAGTTCTTTATCCACATTTTTCCTATTAAATAAAGTATTCTCTGGTGAATTATTCTGGGTTTGTGTGTGAGTGTGGTGTGTTTGCTAGTCGTTTTTCTTGCAGGTCAGATCGATACCTGACAGAGATCAAGAAACATTAGGTCGAGCCAACAAGAGCAGTAGCTCTACGACATTAGTGTAAATCTGCTAACCAAGAGGTCACAGGTTCTAGTCCCAACCCCAATTGCTGTAAACTCAAAAAATAAAAAAGAAGAAAGATTTGGTCGAACACTAAATAAAAACGATAAAGAGTAGAAGAATCCTTGAGGATAGATTTTGAGAGAGAGAAGCTTATCAACACAAAGTAGCAATGTTGAGCACAACCTAAAATCAAGAAAAAAACCAAGAGAAAGATTGAGCTAACACAGTTTTGGAAAAGTAAGGTTTTGAAAAATCTTAGTTCTTGCCAACAACAAAAGACCTTGTGGTTGGGGAAAAGAGTCCAAGATCGAGGAACGTCATGTTGGAGAAACAAAACCAATTATGGGGGTGGCGATTTCACGGAATATGGCATAAGTTTAGGTTGTAAAAGAAGATAAATACTAAAGAACCTTATGATTAAAGAAAAAAACTCAACAATGTTTGCGGCCGAAGAAGCTGATTCAAAAATTGTTGAAGAGGCACCCATTTATCCTTGAGTTAGTAGTTAACTATAGTTATTTGATAGTTAGTTAGAGTAGTTAGACTAAGTACCTATATAAAGACACTTGATACTCATTTAGATAGGCAAATACAATTGTAGGCCTTAAGGTGGATTTCCTTATTAATTAATACCAAAATAGGTTTCTGTTTACAATAAAAGAAAATTGTAAACAGACAAACTTGATACTCATTTAGATAAGCAAATACAATTGTAGGCCTTAAGGTGGATTTCCCTATTAGTTAATACCAAGATAGGTTTCTGTTCACTATAAAAGAAAATTGTTCAAGATAAGATTCAACAATTGATATAGACTTGAAAATATAATTTTCCTGAAAAACAATGCTGAAATTCTGATTCAAGTGACTGAGAAGATGAATTTCAACACATGATCTTTGCTCATGATCGATTTTATAAAAGAGCCTATCAATTTCCACTATGTGATGATGATTTTGTAAAGAAGACATCCAAATTATGTCCCACAATATGACTTCAAGGTTTGTTTTGATGGTCCAACAATGACGAAGAAGCTAAACTTTTCAGGGGAATATTTTCAAATCATTGAAAGAACACCCTTTACGTTTGTTTTAAAAATTTTGGACTATTTTTTTTCTTTGTTTGGAGGGATTGGATAATGTAAGGATGGTAAGAACATTTTGGGTAATTTTAGATTAGTTAATTAGTTCCTTTATATCCATATAAGTAGAAAGTTCTCTTTTAGTTTTAACTTTTGATATTAATTAAATACTAGATATTGTCTCTTGGGGAAAACTGATTTTCTTTTGGTCCTATAGGTTACATCATTTAGGTATATAAGATGCATAGTTGAAAATCTAGCGGCACTTCTTTTGTTTTCCATTCATCATTACACTCTATGGTTGAAGATCAAATTCATGATCGTTGTTTTCTGGGATGATGGTGAAATATTTCACCCAAGAAATGGCAAAAATGGAAGTTTGGTGACTTCTATATTGGCAATTTCTGCTATAGAAATGTGGATCTAATTGACTTTGGACGTTCAGCCAGGATAATACCTCCTTGTATTCCATTGGTCTCACCAAGTATTGAGATGAATAGTAATGGAGTGGTGGAGAAATAAGTGCCTGACCCAAGATGTGCTTCACTCATTATTATTGTCTTTTCCTTTTACAGCCTTCACAATAAGAAATAGCAAGGTTTAAAATTTAAGAATCTAAGGTTGAGACTGCTTACTTTGCTTCTTAGTTCCCTTGACAACACCATCTTTCACCATAAATGAAAATGTGTCAATGATGGGTGATCAAAATGTTGAAACTATCAGCATGGGTATTCAGGTTCAAGTTGGAAATGGACCGTGGAAGGGTGATGTTAATCATTAAGAACATGTCTTCTTCAATTTTCATTCTCAGATATAACCTTCCAAATTACTTAATATTTTTCTTGAGAAAACTCGGCTAACCTTTTTCTTGTGTTTTTTTTTTGTTTGAATGAGATTTATGCTTCAAGTAGTTTGGTGCAGAGTAAGAATTCCTGGATTCACTTTCAGATATATCTTTATTAATATTCCTTAAACAATTCATGGGCTTACAACTGATTTAAATGTAAAACCATGTTTATTTTTATTGTTACACTAGGTGAACCTTTGAAAATGGCATCTGTCAATGTTGAAAGAAAGCTTCCTCCAATTCAGCAACTTGAAAAAGTATCACACAACTTGGCTGCTTTACTACCACATATTTCGGTGAGGATATGATGTTCGTTTTTCTCTCATAGAGTCGATTTACAATGTAAAATGTACATTTTAAATAATACTTTATAAAATGTCGCCTTAGGGATTGCATTTATTTATTTATTTTTGTTAAAAACGCTATTAGCTAATTGGTAGACCGGTAAACTCACACTGTATTTTTCTCTGATTGTTTAGTACTCCTACGACCTTGATTGAAGAAAACAAATTAATTACTGATGAAATTGATTATAAAAAATAAGAAATACCAAAATTGGGATATAAATTATATATTTAGCTTTGTTAATATTCCTAAACTGCAAGTTGGTTTATTATAACTGTTAGACCAACCATATACCCAGACGACGCCGTTTAAGAAATTGGTTTTTATCCTTGTTTGTAATATTAAATATTATTGTATATGGTTATTTACTTTTGTCCTTTTGTGCTAGCTGTCCCTGTGTACCTCTCTGGCTATT
>JBBMEG010053137.1:0-16242 GCA_037832605.1 Cyclanthera cordifolia
GAAGTAGCCCACCTTGTGTTATATGTGGCTAGAGGACTCCCCACCTTACCGATGTGGGATATTTGAGATCCTCAACAGCCTTTTAGGGAGACAGGACAACAGTTTGAATTATTCTAGAGCTGTCGACTGGAAGTTGAAATAGCAGGAGTCAATAATCTGATTGAATTCTGGGGGGATTGGGACTGTTACACCAGAGACTTCAAGTTTAGTAGTAATTTGATGGCTGCAGCTGCCAGATTCATTGTTATCTGGTTTGTTTGGGTAAAGAGAGCCAATATCAAGAGCAAAGTCTGAGTCCTCACTACTAATGCTAATAACTGATTCGCCGTCAGAGTCACAACCCTGCGTGATGTTTTCCTTGATGGCTATATCCCGAGGAGATGTGGTAGGTACAGAAGTTCGAATAAGTGCCGCACCAAAGGATAAAGCTGACAATTCAGATTCCGCTGAGGTAAGAGAGGTGGGTTGATTGGGGGTCGGGTAAGATTTAGATGGGTTCGAGATTAATGAGGTACAGTGTGTTTCAGTTAAGTCTGGGTTCATTTTCTTTTTTGGGGTTCGAGTATAGTAAAGAGGGTAGGGTGTAACCGTGTAATCGAATAGGTCTTGGGAATAGGGGTAAAAGATGGGGCGACACTGGAGGGGCGTGTATTACAGGTGCGGGAGTCAAAGGGACGGCTGGAAGACTGGATACAACCGGGTCATGAATGCAAATTGGGATTATGGTGGAGATGGAAGCCGAGGGGGTGGGTGGGTTTTCAACTGATTTTGCCGCCTTAGCCAAATTCAAATAATTGGAGTCTTGAAAAATAGCAGAGTTTGTCATCGGGTTTCTTGCAATATTCACCAAATTCAGGGGAGGTTTCGTGAACTGAGGAATCAAGCCCTCCTCAATCGAGTCTAGACCTTCATCTGTCATAACTTGCTGGATTCTTGTCAAATCAATAGGATTATGAAAACTTTTTGAAAAAATATCATTGTTCGTAACACCAGAATTAGTGGAACTAATATCACCAAAATGTAAATAAACACTACCTCTATCAACATGACTGATTTCAATTGTCGCCGGAATGAGACCACAACAATTCTCTTTGACTTTGATCTTAGCCTCAAAAAGATTGATCAAGTTTAGAGTTTCGAGACTGATTTCTTCTAAACCGCCGAAGTAGCTTCCAATAGTTTTGAACAAAGCCTGGGACAGAAAATCAATTGGAAGATTAGAGATTGAAATCCACTCACCATAGCTTATAATGAAATTTGGCCTGCTATGGAGGTCGGAGGACCATTTCTCAAACTTGAGGTGGAACTTATCGAATTGTTGCCATTTCCCTGGACTCAAAGCTACGGAAGAGAGCTCATTTTCTTGTAAATGGATGATAATTGTTATCGACTGACATGGGGTTGATAATCACTCTTGATTTTATTAGGGTCGATAATGTGTTACCGATATCTATCCAGCTATCGTGGGCAAAGACTTTGGAGATTACCCACAGGTTTTTAAAATCCATTTGTAGGACTTCTGAGTTCTTAATCCAGAATGAGGTGTTTGCTTCGCTATCATTGCTGGAAAGAGATTTTGTTGATAGAGGACCGAAACTATTTGATCTAGGAACGGAAAAACGATTTGATCAAACTTGGAATTTCCGACGGTTTCTCACAGTGGACTGGGGAAGCGAGTTTCATTCCTGACATGCCGATTTCTAACAGGCGGAACAATAAGGTTATGATGCGAAATGAAGTTAAAGACCATCAAAGATTTTTAATTCCGGACTTGTTTTCAATCTCGAATCTTTCCTTTAGATTCGTCATTGAAGATCTTTTCCCAATGTTTTATCCTATCATTTTAGAATGGCATGTTTACGATTTTGGGTGATGTTTTTGGCTAGTCTTAGCAGCTTTGTTTTCTGCTTTTCTCTTCTTGTACGATGTTGTATACTTGTATTAGCCTATTTTTTGGATGTTTTGTAATTTCTTTTATTTTTAATAAAACGTCTCTATTTCAGGTAAAAAAAAAAAAAAAAAAAAAACTAACCTCCATCTTTATGTGGCATACTTCCTCAATGTTGCATCCTAAAAGCACATTAATTTTCTTTTGATGAGATAAAGAAATTGCCTATAAGGCAAACAAAAAGACAAAAGAGATCTTTTCAAAATGCAATATGAACATGGTATATGTTGAGTTATGTAAACTACTAATCAACCCGAAAGCTTAAAGCTGATAGATTGGAATAAATTTTATTATGTCAACTAACACTCTCCTCACTTGTGGATTTAGAAATTTTAGAAATGTGGAATTAATATTAAATGGGGAGGAAACGACTTAGCAAGGGCTCAAGCTCAAGACCTCCTATTCTAATATCATGTTGAGTTATGTAAACCACCAATCAACCCGAAAGCTTAAGCTGATAGATTGGGATAAACTCAATTATGTCAACTAACAGTATATATTAGTATGAGTTGAAAAAAAAAAATCACGATTTTTTTTTTAAAAACAGGTCATGAAACCTAAAGCTAATGCATACCAAATAACATGTATAAGACTTCCAGTTGATGTGCCGAGCGCCTTTTTGCAAAGAGTTCCAGTAAGTAGCTCCCCCTTCTCAATCCTAACCAAGGTATCTCCAGGTGTTATGAATCCAGATTCGGACTCTGAATGCCAGGCAGAAGTTCTCGTGAGATTAATCTGCTTTGGTATAATAAGATTAAAAACTTGTTTTCCAGTCCAAAGAGGTTGAGGCTTTAAAATTGTAGGGGCAGGAACTTTCCCGTCAAAATCTTCCCACCACATCAAGATATTCATGAAAACATCCTGCAAATTTATCCAAGCAATCTCAAACCCCAACATTCAACAAAAATGACGAGAGAAAACAATGATATTAGTGTCACCTTTGTTATAAAAGTGTCCCTTTTGGTAATTTTACGGCATCCTAATAGGGTATCTTGCACTATACCCATTACAGGACGGTTTGCTTGAGGTGACACAATGCATTTGGGAACCATCATGAGCTCCAATACTTCTGCCCTTGTCTCGAAGGACTGAGGAACGTGCATATTCATTTCATCACCATCAAAGTCAGCATTGTAAGGTGATGTGACAGATAAATTTAGGCGGAAAGTTGAATAGGGCATAATCTTGATTCTGTGTCCCATAATAGACATTTTATGAAGACTAGGCTGACGATTAAAAAGAACAAAGTCACCATCATTCAAATGACGCTCCACCTACAATCACAATAGCACATAAATTAGGAAGGTAGGGCCTATAGAACACCTAAAAAGATTGCATGCATGATCAGAAAATCTTGCCTTATACCCAAGCTCTAAATGATGATCACTACTTTTTTTGAGATATCGAAGATCAAGCCTCTGCCCGTCATCTCGTATAATGTACTTGGCACCAGTTTTTCCAGGTGGAGGATGGGGACCGTATTCAACAAGCTCTTTTAACCTAAGTTTCAAAAGAAAAGACCATCCAAAATCAATAAATTTTGTGAAAGAAAAGAATGAGAAGCTAGCCATGATTTATAAAAAAAAGGACCTCTCTATATTATATGGTGTCACGGTCTCTGGATATGTAAGGTTTAGAGCAATACTCCATGGCACTCCCAGTTGATCAATATTAATCGTTGGATCAGGTGTTATAACTGTTCGTGCTGAAAAATCAACTCGTTTTCCCATCAAGTTACCTCTGATTCGACCTTCCTTTGCCTTGAGCCTACTACAAATGGATTTAATGGGCCTCCCAGATCTTTGTGTGGCCTAGATTAAGCACACTAACGTAAGACAAAAAAAAATTAGAAAACAAAATCATATAGCTTCAGTCATGGAAGAGACTCGATACCCTAGGTAGTCCAGGTAATTCATTATCAAAATATGTGGCTATATGAAACTGCAATAGTTGTGCAAACTCTGAAATGATATGAGCAGGTGAACCATTTCTTTCTTGCCTCCTGAGGTTTTCGTTGTGCCTAATAATCATAGCCAACTGATGGGTTAGATCATCCTGCATGAAGAATGTGAAGTTAATATTGATCTGGTCACAATCTCATAAACTAACTAGAAAAATAAAATGAATTTTATTGGGAAGCAGTAAACAAAACAAGAAACAATCAGATATAAGAAAACAAAAGCAGAACATACATACCTCACTTCTAGATGAGGTGTCCATCATAACCGATGGTCTCACAGGAGGAGGAGGAATTGGAAGGACTTGCAGAATCATCCAGTCAGGTCGTGCATACTTTGGATTAAGGCCCAAGAGTTTGCAATCGTCATCACTTATTCTTTTCAGAACACCAAGAACCTACAAGAATCCATCAAACATTTGACCTCATGAACGTGGAACACGCTAAATTAATTACAAAATATAGCAGGGTAGTCACCTACTTAAGAATAAATTTCTACAGGTTCAATTCATGGTGACCTACCAAGAAATTAATTTCCTATGGGTTTTCTTGACATCTAAATGTTGTAGGATAGGATACATGAAATGTTTCTTTTTACAAAGAAAATAAATTTTGTATGACCTGGAAATATGTTTCGGGAGAATAGTCGAGGTGTGTAAGTTAACCCGAACACTCACTTATATCAAAGAAAACAAAATAACCAATATTGAAAATGGTTACCCTTTCAGCAGTTAGTGTCTGTTTTCTTTCCACAGGTTCAGGCAATTGCTCCTGGTCATCATTTTTCTTCTTTTGAGGCTTGTACAAAGCAACCATTGTCATACCATCAATTGAGATCTTCGGCTGTTGAGCACCACAGCCACCACGACGCTTCTTTACCGGTTGTTCTGGTTCTTGACCTTGAACATCAATTTCGTCTCCACCTTCACACTTAGTTTTGTTTTTGCAAGCATCCAAAATCTTTCTGAGCTTGTTCTTGGGATTCTTTATCCGCATCGCTTGTTTAAACTTGGAATCTTCCTGAAATAATGATAAACATATTCTGCTGGAGGTAATTGGCTAGTTTCATACAGAGGCTCAAATGCCCAAATTCCCATTGTCCCAACATCTTTAAGGATCCATTCCATTCATATTTTGTACTATGCTTTTAAAGAATCATAACGAACAAATTAAACATCCTAATATCATAAAAATCGAATCCATATTTCTTTACAAGGATTATAGCCTATAGGCTAATAGTAACTAGAAACCAGAAAAAGAAAGAAATACATGTAGCATGAAATTCTTATTCGTAGAGAATACTGTTGGTTAAGCTGTAAATGTCTTAATTAGGTGTAAAATGATGTTATTTTTCTCATTTCCTTCTTTTTCATCTCCCATATAGGAGGGTTAAGTAGTTGGTTATTTGTGTATTTATTACTAATTTATTCAATTGATATCATAGAATTAATGTATAGGATTTTTATTCCATATTGTACGGTTATTCCATATAAGTACATTGAGGTTTTCCTATTTTAGACACCACTATTACCATTCAATAATATGTGAGAAAGTATTTTCACTCTTATATTTTGCACATGGCATCCGAGCAAAATACAAAATAGAGAAGAGAGGGAGTCTTTAGCTTTTTCAATTTTAAGCTTTCATGTTCAAGCTTACTAAGGGTGTGTTTGGAGCGAAGGGAATGAGAATGACTATAGGAGGAATGAGAATTAGGGGGAGAATGAGAAAGGAAATGATTATGGGGAGAATGAATAATTGTGTTTGTGGTTAAGGGAATGATTATGGGGAGAATGATTAATTGTGTTTGGGGAGAAGAGAATGATAATGAGAAAAATAAAATAGTGGGTATGATGTGAGTGAAAAATAGTTATGAAGAGAATAAAAAGTTGTTATGGGAAGAAAGAAAGTAGTAGGAGAATAAAAAGGTAATTTTGGGAAACGTGATTATGGGAGGAATGGTTCTCGGTGGCCTAAACACCGGGAATCATTCCCCTTCCCATTCTCCCCCTTGATTGATGGTGGCTCAAACGCCCCCTAAATATTATATTTTCTTATTACTTATTCTTTATTTTCTAATGCTTTTTTAAAAACATAAACAAAAAACTGTTTTTAACAACTAATTTTTTCCAAATTTGAGGATTTTATGTCATGACACCAGCGAAGTTATAATGCGATAGCCAAGTGTCCATTCATATTGCATCTCATCCATTTTTCCATGTCGGTCTAAACACATTGGGGTAAATTGCCAATTTAAGAAAAGATACATCAAGGCGTGGTGGAACTGGATACATGAAGATTGGAGAATAGTTAGCGATATCTTCACAAAAGCATTGAATGGAGCACGGATAGATTATCTCTCAAACAAGTTACGCATGGTTAACATATATGCTCCAACTTGAGGGGGAGTGTTAGAGTTTAATATTAGTCTTTTTTATTTTTTTTAATTATAGTGTTCTTTATCGTCTTTTCACCTTGTCGATTTGTATATAAATACTCTTCTAGTGAATAAAATGAGATATATTGACTATCTCAACTTCATCTTTAACAAGGAGTGAAGAAAGGTTTTATCAGGGACACAAGTGTTAAAAAAGAACTTCAAGAAATGGAAGTGGTGGTTGATCAAGTGGGAGTAGAGGAAGATGAAGTTGAGTGCCAAAACTTGGATACAAATGGCCCAATTGATAATTAGGAGGTTCCAAATGATAATGTAGCGGCATTGTCACTTCAGACTATGGTTGGTATAGATATACCCCCAAAACATTTAAGGTTAGAGGCATTCTTGAGAACCAAGACACTGTAGTGTTGATTGATAGTGGAGCTACACAACTTTATTGTTGATCACTTAGTTAAGAAGTCGTCTACATAGATGGGAATAGAATTACGTTTAGCTCAAGGACATCAATCTATGGTTCTGAAATTTGCAAAGACCCGATGATTTAGAGAATGTTCAATTCAACGTGATTTCTTTCTTGTTACATTAGGCAGTGTTGATGTAATTTTAGATGTACAGTGGCTTGCTACTTTTAGAGATAATTGAACCAATGACCAACATCTTGAAATGAAATTTATTGTGAGAGCCTCTAATCACCTAAAAGGGTGATCCTTTATTGGTCAGGTCACAAGTCTCCCTCAAGAGCTTAATCAAGACTATAAAGATAGAGAAGGAAGGGTTCCTAGTTGAGCTTAATTCCCTGGCAGCTATAGAACAGACGATGTTGCATTACATAATTTGCCAACTGAACTCTATCAAGTAATTCAAATTTACTCTGTTTTTGAACCACTTCATGAATTCCTCCTATTTGAGAACTAGATCATGGTATAGAGTTGAAACCTAACGTTTTCGGCCACATAGTTATCCTCAAATTCAAATATATGAATTGAGAAACTTGTCGAGGAAATGTTGATTTCATGAATCATAAGGCCAAGCAACCCTGCATATTTAAGTCTGGTCTTACTAGTTTAGAAGAAAGATGGGAGTTGGAGATTTTGTGTCGATTTGAGGGCACTCAACAACGCAAAAATACCCAACCAATTTCCAATGCCAATTGTGGAAGAACATCTTGATTAACTTCATGCAGAAAAAAAATAGACCAAATTTTGGTTATCCCCAAATTGAATTAAGGGCTTTAACATTGCAAAAACAACTTTAAGGACTCATGAAGGACATTAGGACTTCCTATTTATGTCTTTTGGATAACGTAATGCTACAATTGCTCTCCAAGCTCTAATGAATATGTTCTTCACGACGCATATTTAAAGGAAATGCTTTCTTGTTTTCTTTGGTGATATATTGATCTATAGTAAGTCTTCGAGGAACATGTTATACATTTGAGTACCACATTGTCCTTACTCTTTACTCCTAGAGAATAGCACAGTAGAAAATCTAAAGAAACGTGACTTTTGCCTTGAAAGAATTGAATACCTCGAAAAAATTATATTAGCACATGGTGTAGTGGTTGATGATTTCAAGATTCATGTAATGAGAAAAGGGCCTCTTCATAAAAACATGAAGCAATGGAGGGGATTCCTCAGATAAGTCGGGTATTATCGCAAGTTCGTGAAGGACTATGGAAGAAAAATCAGAATTGATGAAGGAAGAAAAATCAGAATTGATCACTATAAGACACATATTCCATCTCTCCATTTTCACCACAGACAAGATGATGACAACTGTTGACTTTATTGCCACCAACAAATGCTTCGAAGAGATAAATGGAGAATATGTCCTCATGAATTATTACTCAAATTTTGGGAAGGTACAGAAAGTGGTTCAAGGTAGAGTTCTTTGTATTTGCATTTCAAAATTTAACAATCAAATTCAAGGACAAATTTTTGGCAGTATGATTACAAATGGGCTGAGGAGTTTGGCAATCACACTACGAAATTTGGACAAAATAGCCAGAGTAAATGATGAATTGCAAGATGATCCTAAACCATCAGTTTTTGTAGGTAGATCAATTAGTGGAGGATCTCATGATAAAAGAGCTAAGGACAAGGTATCAGCTTGTTTTCTCCGATTAACTAGAAATCGTTATCCTTGCGTTTGTGGTTATTGGATCTCGATTAGACCTCCCAGAGTCTTTAATGCTTCTTCAAAATGCATGAAGATTACTTGGAAGAAAGTGGAGCAAGACATTACCACGAGATACCATACAGGAGAGAATCAGGTATTTTGATCATTTAATAAGAGGATTCTATTACACAACCCTTCTAGTGGATACCACGAGTCAAAGTGGGCTGAGATGGAAAATATTCAAGAAGATCATGCTATTTGCTGCTCTCATATTAATTGGGCAATCACAATTGTGGGTAAAAGTAATGATTCTTTTGGTCAACGTTTTATTAAACTTGTCCTAGAGGTAACCATGAGTTCCAAATGGGTCGAGTCCGAAGAGGTTCTAAAAATTGGAGGTAATGTTCAAATGAAAGAAGAAACCAAGTATGTACAAGAAAAAGATCAAAGTTGGAATTGGCATCTTGGAAGGAGACACATCCAAATCAATGACATCCACCTTGAGGACAAGGTGTGTCTCGATCCAAGCGGTATTGTAAGACTCCTAATTCTAGTGAATATTCTAGAAAAGGCAAATTGGGAAGTTCCATAGTAATTGGTTAGAGGGTGAGTGGTGAGGGATCCTTTCGTGGGTATAAATAATGTAATGTGAGGAGTGGTGAGGAGGCCTTATTTTGGAGGCTAAGTCATAGGACTTGGAGGAGAGGTTCCGGTGCTCTCGAATTCACCGGTTAGCGTATCTTTTCCTTTATACTTCATATTGTTATTTCTATTATAGTTCGTGTTGTTGTGTTACAGTTTGATTATGAATATTCTAAAGATCCATCCTTATTTTCCTTCTATTTTCTATTTGGTAATAATCTGTGAATTAATCGTAAGAAATTGGTATCGGATACCTTACACTTCACAAGTTGTTTGGGCTATGGCTTTATATTCGGACTCAACACTAGATCAAGACACCACGTTCTGCTTCTTACTCTTCCATGATACTAGATTGCCTCCTACAAAGACACATTATTCCGAAGTTGACCTTCTATCTTTCTTAGATAATGTCCAGTCGGCATCTGAAAAACACTCAATATTCATATGTCCATGATTCTCATACAATACTCCATTGCCAAGTCTTGTAACAAACAAGTAATTTAATTTGCCGACCATCCTTCTATACCGCTGAGGATTAGAAAAAGATTTCCCTTCTTTAACCAGCTGCAAATTCGAAACCATTGGCGTATTGCACCGTTTTATAGCTAACTTTCCTATTTCAGTCAACAAATCTAGAACATAATTTCGTTGAGACAAGAAGACCCATGTCTTATTCCTCATAACTTCAATACCTAAGAATATTTAAGAGTTCCAAGATCCTTAGTACAAAACTGTTCGTGAAGGAATGATTTTAACGAGGCCATACCTAAAACATCATCCCAGTGATAACTATACCATCAACATATACTACTAGCAAAAGAATCCCCTGTTCAGACCGTCTAAAAAATACATAATGATCAGGCAAACTTTTTCTCATCCTAAACTTACTTAATGCCTGACTAAACTTGCCAAACCACAACCGAGGACTCTGGTTTAGACCATACAATGATTTTTGAAGCTTGCACAGCTTGGTATTCACCCCTGAGCAACAAACTCAATTGGTTGCTCCATATAAACTTCCTCCTCAAGATCACCATGTAGAAACGCATTCTTGATATCTAGCTAATATAACGGCCAAGAATTTGAGGTTGTCATTGAAATAAACACTCAAACAAATGTCATCTTAGCAACCGGAGAAAACGTATCACTATAATCAACACCATAAGTTTGAGCATAACCCTTAGCAACTAAGCGTGCTTTCAAACGTGTCATGATCCATCTGAGTTTACCTTCACAACAAACACCCACTCACATTCAATCGTTTGTTTGTCTACTGATCGATCTACTAACTCCCAAGTGTCATTATCATCCAGTGAATTCACCTCCACAACCATCGCATGACGCCACCCAGAATGGGATAACGCCTCACTTGTATTTCTAGGAGCTGCCACAGAATCAATAGACGAAATAAAAGAATATTCGGGTGAGGACAAACGATGGTAAGACACAAATGATGAAATAGGATAGGTACACAAACGTTTATCTTTGCGAAGGGCAATAGCTTAGTCAAGGTCATTGCTCACCTATAAATCATCAGACGAAAATATCGCTGGTGGAGGGCATGTTTCAGTAGGTCGCGGACGCCTGGAATAGACTTAAGTAACGGGAAGGCTAGAAGGAATGGATTTTGAAGGAGACATAACATGACTCAACGATAATGAAACCACCTCATATAAAAACAAATCATCCTCGTAAGAAGACGAGCTAGATAATGGACTAAACACTACACTTTCAAACCGCCAAAACAAAATACTTTTTATTAGCTGGACAATAAAAATGATATCTTTTTTGAACCCGAGAATTGCCGATGAAGATGCATTTTAAAGATTTTACATCCAACTTTGTACGACTAGGACTAGTATCCCGAACAAAACATGTGCACCAAAAGACTCTAGGCAAAACAAGAAACATTTCTTTTGTAGGAAACGAGACTTTGAAAGGAATATCACCTTTTAGAACACTGGAAGGCATGCGATTAATCAAGAAACAAGTCGTACTAACAGCATCAACCCAAAAATGCTTCGAGACATTCATATGAATTGATAAGTCTCTTGCAGTCTTGAGAAGATGTCTGTTTTTCCTCATTGCGACCCTATTTTGAGATGGAGTGTCAGGAAACAAAGACTGATGAATAATACAATTATCTTGTAGATAGGAACCAAGAACAGTCAAGAAATACTCCCCTCCGTTATCGAGTACCTTGATAGAAACACTAAATTGAGTTTGAATTTCAGCATTAAAGGCACAAAAGATAGAAAATAACTCAAAATGATTTGTCATTAAATAAACCCAAGTAAGACGAGAATAGTCGTCCACAAAAGTGACAAAATACCTAAAACCAATATTAGAAACTACAGGACTTGGACCCCAAACATCTTAATGCACTAACTCAAAAGGAACATTAACTCATTTATTGACTAGAGGACTCGGACTAAGACGATGGAACTTTGCAAATTGACAAGACTCACAATTTAAAATTGACACCTTACTAAACTCAGGATATAACTTTTTCAAAATAGACAGTGGCGGATGACTCAGCTAACAATGAATCTCGAACAATGACATGGTACTTGAACATGCGACAGCCTGTGCGGGAAGCTGATCAAGGATATAGAGACCTCCAGATTCATGTCATTTACCAATAACATTCTTCGTTGAGCGATCCCGAAACAAGCAATGGCCAGAGAAAAACGAAACGAAACAATTAAGATCTCGAGAAAGTTGACTAACTAAAATTAAACGAAAACTTGGGTAAACACAAAACTGAAGATAAAGTAAGAGTAGGGGCAGCTTAATTGTGCAGTGCCCTGAACCGAAGACGATGAACCATCAGCCAAAGTAACAGCTGGAAACGATGTAGACAACAAAAGAGTTGAAAAGAGACTCATATTACTTGTCATATGAGCAGTAGCTCCAAAGTCTATAACACATTTTGACGATGACGTAAGAAGATATTGGTTGTTACCTAACTCGGCTGGTTGTAGTCGGAGGATTTGCAGATGATGATTGTGACAAAAAATTTGACACTCGAGGCTTAGCAAAGTCGCTCGTAGCAGAAGCACCATCACTCGACACAACGTGTGCTACTGAGACCGTTGATCCTGATACTGTAACTTCCAACAATCTCTTTTCACATGTCCCGATTTGCGGCAATAATAGCAAACCAACTCATTCCTTCAATCTGAAGGTCGGTTATCTCTCCCTAAATCTTGACGTCGATCATAACTCGGCCGATCATAGCTCGGGTTTATGTTGTTACGAGAAGAATCCTCTCGCCCTACAAGAGCACTGTTTACCTGTGACACTGGCGGATCTGAACCTTTCATCACGCTCGAGTCTTCTATACACTTCATCCAATCTCGGGATTTCAGTCCCGGAAAGGATCTAAGACCTTGCTGCTGCATATTCAAGCGGGAGTTCTTTAAGAAAACTAAAAAATCAATCTTCTCTCTCAACGCCTGTTCAGCCATCACGTCGTCATCAAACGGCATAAGCAAATTTAATTTCACACTATTCTTCTTATGAGTCATGTAAAAAGCTTTTAACGACTGCCCCTTTTGTTCAGCATGAAAATATGACGTACAAACATCATACACCCGGGTCATTGTTCTTTCTCGAAAATAAAGAAACTCCAAGAATTTCATGAGCTCTTAACAATGACCACTAGATCGACAAACTCATCAACAATAGAATTCTTTATTTGGTTATATAACCGAGCATCCCTTCGAGCCCACGCTTTTTTCTCTATTTCACCTTTAGGTGGTTCCTTATCGACATGATCCTCCAACTCGTTCGCCAATAAATGAAACGTAATCGTTCTACTCCAATCCAAATAGTTTGAACCATTCAACTTACATTATGTGATTTCCATCACATGAGATATAACAATTTGCTTAGAATCAGCCATGTGTTCTCCAAAACCCTAAAATTCATATTTGAGACAATCTGACGTTAAAAACCAAAAAAACGACCTTACCAGGTCGAAGAGACAGCAGTCACGAACAAAACCCAGCCACCCTCGAGTGCACCCGTTGACTTCAACGAACATTTACTTTAGGCGACTCGTGAAGGCACCTCACTTGTGGGTCGGCAGCGATTGTTTTCACACTTGGTAGAACAGCACTCCAGCTTCCAAATTTGCTAGTGGTGTCAGCTAGCTCTGGCGACGGCGACAGATTCTGGTGGTGGCGGCGGATTCAGGCGAGATTCCAGCAAGACAATGGTTATAACCCTAATTTTGAGCTCTTACACCATGTAAATTAGCTTGAGACTAAAAGAATCGTTATATTATTATTGATAGAAGTAATATATATATATATATATATATATATATATAGAATTACATCTCAAACCTATTCCTAATCTTAATCCTATTGTTAATCCTAATCTTATTACAAGTTAGGATATACTACTAAACCTAATCCTAATCCTAATCATAATCTTAATCCTAATCCTAATACAAGTTACTAATATACTAAACCTAATCCTCTACTTCTAACTAACACAACATTGGCAATGTATTTTTTTCAAGTAGTATGGTCAACGTCATGAGCATCCATCGATTGGTGAAGATGGCAGGGTTTCTTTTGTACATTGGATTCAATTTGTTCTCATCGGTTTGGGTTCTGGAATTGCAATAAATCCAATTTGAGACTTGTTGTGTAATCTTGTATTCTTAGTTTTTAGAAGCATCACCCTGCCTTATATTAGCTTAGCCCATTAGGCAATTAACTTTCCAGGCCATGAAGGTTGTGAACCATATTCAATCCATTTTGCAGTCCAACAATAAAACCGCACATATTCTCTAGGATCTTACCCACTCTACAGCCTTTCGTTAAGCCTGCAAAGGCAGATAGGGTCGCTTGCAAGGATCAAACCATATAAAGGGCTATAAAAAATCCAATTTGATAGAATGATTGACAAAATGGCAATGGAAGAATTTTGTTTTATTGAGACGGGAAAATCAAAGCTTCACTCCACTATCCGGGAGCCTCCGCACTCATCTCCAGGCCAGAACCCGAGAGATAACAAGAGATTTTACAATTAAGCTCATTTGTGTGCTCAAACCTAAGACCTCTAAAAAAAACCACAATTGAAAGCTCAAAGCCCTAAGCATCAACAAAGAAGGTTGCCCCGTGGGAACGGCAACGGAAGAATAATAAAGCCCGTTTTATGTGGAGTTTGTTTATATTAGTTGTAAATGTCTTAATTTGGGGGTAACTATGAATGATGCTATTTTCCTTCTTTTCTATTCTGTCATAAGCATTTCTCCTATATATGAGGTTTTGTATTTCACATGTGATTATCGGAATACATAATATTTTTGTTCCATTCAAATAAAAAAGATAAAATAAAAGAAAACCAATGCAAGAAACATCAAACGTAATATTAACTACTAAGAAATAACAGTACCTCGTCAACTAGAATCTTTGAGCAATTGAAGCAAACAGAACGCATGATAGTGAGCACAGTTTTCATAAACCCGATATGAAACATTGGCTTGGCAAGCTCAAGGTGCCCAAAGTGCCCAGGGCACTCAGCCATGTTTGCAGTGCAAGTTTCACACTTAGTTTTCCTGTCAATTGTACCAAGTCGCAGGTCACTCAAGCCAGCTACTTTTGGCTTACCCCTCTCTGTAGTTTCACCATGCTCAATTTGCACCACGGACATTTGCCTCTGCAATCCAAAGAATTTGGTTTACACATCAAAGGGTAGTTGGTAAAAAATTTCAATTTTCAATTCTCATTTCATGGTTCAGGTTTCCATCATTAGATACATATGCATTTTGTAACAGGTTCTACTTTCCATTTCTCATTTTAAAGAAATATTGGCATATAAAAAGAATATAGATTTGGTATCTCCTATTCCCAATTATTCAAAAACAAAAAATAATCTACCCTTTTCTGAAAAGAGAAAAAAAGAAATGTATTTTTCTCAAGATTAAAACTAAGCGATTAATTTAAAACGTGAGAGAAGAAGACCAAACACGACCGCTAACAGCAATGCATTTCAACGAAGATAAAACTATTATCCATAGATGAACGAAATACAAGAACAAGAATTGGGAAACATTGCCAATACCCCTAACTAATCAAATACAAAACTGTGGAAGTTTAACCAATACTCCACTTCTATATCCGAGTAATAAGAAAACAAGAAGAGCTCGCTCTAATAACACAATAGACACCAGGAGCAACTTCCTTATGTACACCCAGTACATAAAAATGTAGAGCATTTCTAAACCCCAAACGACCCCTCTCTTAACATAGAAACAGAATCAAGCTAAACGATTTGAAATTGAAATTGAAACTGAAATCAAAATTAAAATCAAATTGAAGTGGTGGGTAGAGAATTACAATCTCGTCAGGGCTAAGTATGCCAAACTGGACAATTTGAACTTTGGCAACCTCTGCTGGGGAGTAAGGGAATCGCAAATCCATGAGGGCGATCAAAGTGCAGATAAAATTAATAATAAATAAATGAATGAAACCCTAGAGGAAGTTGAAGAGGTCGAAAGCGAAGTTTCAGATTGTTCAAAAGATTTGAGGTGCTAGTTTCAGAAATTTTCTGCTTCTTTTCGATTTTCTCTGCTGCAACTCTAGATCGACATCAGTCTCCCTCCCCCTCAGTTGCCGAAATCCACGACCGAGAGGAGAGCTTCTATTCAATCAAGATCTAAGGCTCTCGACGTGTATTTATAGACAAAAAAAGGTCCCTTGGGGCGCTTTTTTTTTTTTTTTTTTTAATGCAAAAAACTTTAATTCACCAGTCAAGACAAACAATCATCGTATACAAGAGAGCAAACGTCAATCGAAATTTTCCTTCCAAAAAGATAACACTACTCCACACAAAGAGGAATACTATAAACAAAAGTCCCAACTTAAACTTGCTTGGCTAAGCGATCAGCCACCCTCTTACAATGAAGTAAATTAATAAAATTCAGAATAATTGCTAATCTCTTATATTAGCAATGGTGTTGTTGAACTCATCGCCTGAATTGTTATCGAAAAGTCCTACTCGACTAAGATGGGAAGAATCCAATGCGTCTTTAAATTAATGATAGCATTAAATCCTTCATGATATGTCTAAGAGACTTGATAAACTTCAAGGTTGCTTGGTTTTACAAAGCTAGAGGTCCTTCTAGGATCCTTGTAAAAACTCACAAATATGGAAAACTCA
>JBBMEG010053148.1:0-53780 GCA_037832605.1 Cyclanthera cordifolia
TAAAAACCAAAACCTAATTCTAAAAACTACACTAAAAGAAACCTAAAGCCTAAATCCAAAAACTATAAAGCAAAATCCAATTTCTAAGTAATGAAACTAATTTCATTCCGAATCTAAACTTATTAAACACATAGCATGAAATTTCAAATGAATTTAACGAAAGTTTAAATGAATTTAGCGAAACTTTAAACGAAATAAACATGTAATCTTACCTTTTGGAAGAGTGGTGGTGGTTTCCTCGGTGAAAGAGGTGGCGAAGAGGATGAGATTTTTTAGAGGATTTGGGAGAAAATGGAAGATTGAAACGGAGAAATGAAAAAGAAGGGGGGATTTTTGCATTCTGTAATCGGGGGCAAAGGCGAGGAATTAAGCTCCGTCGCCTTTGCTCACAAAAAACAAATAATGTTAGGGCAAAGGCGACAGAGAAAGCGGTGCAGTTGCTGAAGCCCAAACATTTTCCGCCCAAAATTGGTTTTGGGGGGAAATGATTGGGCAAAGGCGACGAAAGAGCTTATGTCGTCGCCTTTGCTCAATTTAAAAATCTTGATTTACACCAAAGGCAACGGAGAAAACATTTTTGTCGCCTTTGCTATGAGGTAAGACGACGAACAAGAGTTCCGTCGCCGTTGGTGTGACACAAAGGCGACTTTGTGTTTTTCTGTCGCCGTAGAGTATCAACAGCGACGAAATTTTCTTCCGTCGCCTTTAGGATTTTTTTTCTTGTAGTGACATGAAATACACTAATTATAAATATACAATAAATAGCAATGAAAATTATAAAAATCTACCAATACATTTTTTTTATATACTTTGTGACTTGAAAATTTGTTTGACAAATATTGTCATTCAACTTCATCAAGTAAAATTGTAATTTTGTAGATTGATTTCACATTGAGTATACAACTGCATCTATTGCAACTATAGATTTATTGCAACTTCAATATACCATCATGTTTTGAGAAATTTTAAGAGCTAACAACAAAATAAAATTTTTAAATTTTGATTGAGCGAAATAGATTAAAAGAATTTGTAAATGAAATGGTGGATAAATTAGTTTTATAGTAAAAATATAAAGTTACAAAACCTTTAAAATTCATCCTATTGTGAATTAATTAATTAGTAAAAGCAGTGGACAATTTTTCACAATCCAAATTTCAAATTTTCTATTCATTTATTATTAATAACATTATTAATAACTATATTACTGATTGTCGTTACTTATAATTCACTTATTACTAAATTAAATTAAATATATATATATATATATATATTGCAAAAAGTTTACATTTTCTAGGTGCATTTTCGGTAAGAAAAAAAAACCCTCTTAAATTAAGATATGAAAAAAGCCCTTTTTGTAATTATTAGCATGTGTAATTAGTAACATGTATTATTCTTTATAATTATAAATAAATACCGTAGTTACGTAAATTAAATAAATAAGTGACATTCTACAAAAAAAAAAAATAAAAAAAAAAACAAAAAAAAAAACACAAATGTTTCTTTATGAAATTAGGCCATATTTAACCCTCACCAATGAAAGCGCTCGGTTGGGTGACGTTGGGACCAACCGCAGCCTCAGTTTAAAGTTACAAAACATATCTGTCCCTCTACTAATTTTGTCACAAATAAATTTCGAACCTATCACAAGTTCATTTTCAGCCATTCCCATTTTCAATTTCTGCCAAATCAGAGTAATCATCAAAATGAATCCGTTTGACGGAAGAAATAAGAAACAATAACATGAAAAATAAATAAATAAATCAATTTCGAAACAAGAATTAGTTGAAATAATCAAGAAGAAAGGAAAATATTACTCCAAGAAGAATTTAAAAAAAAAAATGATAGTCAATCTAAATATCGAAAAAAAGAAAGTAAACAAAGATTTACAAACAGATATAGAAAGAATTCATTAAAAGAAAGCTTGATCTTTCTTATCCTTCTTGTGCAGACTGATGCTGATGATAGTATGAATAAAAAAGATGAAAAAACTTTACAGTAGAAACCAAAAAAAAGTGATAAATATTTATATTTTTTTTAATTAAACTAAAGTTTAAATATATGTAGAAGAAAAAATAGGTGGGCCAATAGCATTAACCATAGTTAAATTTAAAAAACTACAGTTTAGATAAACTAATTGTGGTAAATACAATTTTTTTTTTTTTTTTTTGAAATCAATAATATTTACTTTAGTTACTACTTTTTTTTTTTTTTTTGATCATAAAAAAAAACATGGGACAAAATTTGAATTTTTAAATTTAAATAAGGATCAACCTTTACTTATAAATATATTTTTTGTTGGATTTAACTTCTCCAAGATTATTATTGATCTAATAAAGAAAAAAAAAGTATATTTTATAGACATTAAATTGAAATTTATTCTCATTTAATTGAATAATAGTTTTTTTATGAATATTCATATCAATAGGAAAAAAATAAAAATAAAAATTTATCATAATTCAAGTAAAAAAAAAAATACAAGAACTATTCAGAACATTTTAAATCTAAATTCAAGAGATTAAAAAAATGAATTATTTTTCTGTTACCAACTTTATAATAACTTATTTTCAAACGTTATTTATCATAATTTTTGTTATAATAACTCGTCCCTCAAATATTGTTTATTATAATTCGTGTTACAATAATCAGCACTTGATCGTATATTATAACTCGTCGTTTAACGTAATATATTATTACTTTTAACTCACCGCCTATCGTAACATAATTGGTACCAAATAATACCATTAATGTTTGTATGCGAGTGGATTGTTTAGTTTTGTTAGTAATAAAAATAAATTTAAATAAAATTGTATTTTTGTAATTTAAGGTTATACTTTAATGTTTGTGTGGTGGCATGCGCCTGTCTTTTTTTTTTCTTTTTTTTTTTTTTATATCTATTTTAGTATACATTTTTTAATTATATATATATATAGAGAGGGAGAGATTCTAATATTTAATTCTAACAACTACTCTTCTAAATATTTAATTTTAATTATAAATTATTTAAAAATAAGTTGTTCAACTAATAAACTCTTAAAATAAATAAGAATATTGTTTACCCGCTAATCTATTTAACTTATTTATTTATAAATTGTGTATATTTTATTTATGTGTATTTACTTTACTTTCAATATTTATTATGTATTTTTTTCAATACATCTTGTTATTTAAATAATATTTGTAATTTTTTATATATATGTATTATTATAAATATGCATTTGATCTTTTTGATTATTGTAAATTTCATCACTTATTTTATTTTATTTGATAATAATAAAAAAATGTTTCTTCTATTTTCATATTTATTTTCAAACGATAGTTAATGAATTTGAGAAAAAAGAATTCATTCTTTATATCACGTCATTTAATAATATTTGTAATTGTTTTGATCATCTAACGGTAACAAATTTTAAATTTCATAAATAATAATAAAATATAAATCAATTTTAAATATGTTGTTTTCTAAATAAGAAAAAAAAATATTATATAAAATAAAAAATGAAACTTGAAAAGTGTTATTATTTTTTTAAAACTTCCTAATATTATTTTATGAAATATTCAATTAAAAATATTATATTAATTATTTTATTTTTTTTTAAGAAAACAATTCCATCTTATCTCAATCAATTTTTATTTCATCCCAAGCCACCACGCAAACAACAACTTACTCACATTTCTCGTCTCAATCAACCACCTCAAACATCAACTTTTTAACACTCCTTATCTCGACCCAACTCATCTCCCTATTTCAAATCTCTATTATAGGATATAATTATATGAATGCATAAGTTTTTCTCAAATTAAAAGGATATTTGAACTTACCTTAAAAAGAAAATAGAGTTTATAGGGCCCTGGAGAGTGTGATGCCACATGTAAAGCAGTGACCTGGACACGAGGCGACTGGACCAGCTGCTGGGTGGCAGGTCACGAAGCTCAATCAGGTTTGGTGTCTGCAAATTTTTTATGTGAAAAAAATATCAAAATCAAAAAAAGAAAAAAGTGAGCAACTTTTCTGCCCTTTTGGTTGCGCTGCTACCACACGGCATTCGGTTGGACACGTGTCACTGGATGTAGAATTTTCTTCTCTTTCTCGTGGGTCCCGCTGGATTCCCTTTCTTTCCTTCCTTCGTTGTACGGCCCTAATTCACGCCCATCACCCCCTATTTAAAAAACTTTAACTAATTCAATTTTGTTCTATTTTCCACTTTTCTTACTTAAATTTTATTTTCATTTACGCTATATATAAATTTGACATAAACTTTGCTTCCAGTTTACTACCCAGCCAAGGACTAACTTCAGAAATATTTCAATATTCTTGTACTGTAATACAAAAATAAAATGTATTCAAATAATTTATTTTTGGATATTTAATCTCGATATTCAATTTGAATATAATTATTACATATTCATCTAAAATTGATTTTAATTGCAAAGGTATTCAAATGAATTTTTATATTTTTAATAATCTCTAAATGCCCCTTTCTTCAACCTTAAACCCTAAATTTTTTTTTTCTTCCGAACGTACAAATCAGAGAAGATACCGCCAAACCCGTGGAAGATTGTTGCGATCGGCCGGAGAAGAAGGCCGCGGACGGCCAGAGAAGATGACCGCGAACGTAAACGAGAAGATGGCCACAAACCTCCGGAGAAGATGGCCGCGAACGAGCGGAAAATAGGGCCGCGAACTGCTGGAGAAGGTGGCCGCGAATGGCCGGAAAATATGGCCGCGAACCGCCGGAGATGATGGTCGGGAATCTCCTTGATTTGCTCCTAAAATTTCTCCTAGATTATGATGACGACGGCGACAAAAAACCCTAAAACCATAAGTTTCTGAGATGTAAAAGATAAAAAAATACATTGATAATACTATTATATAATACTTTTTTGTTACTTTTATAATACCGATAGTTGATACTGTATTACATAGATTATATATTACCTGGATGATTATACCATATTAATACAATAGTCATACAATTCAGATTAGATTGTAAACGTTATAATATATTAGTAATACACCTGAGATCTGTGATAATTAAATTTTTTGACGTTTCTAATATATTATTATAGTATAATATAATACTAATTGGTGGATTAATAAACACAATATTATACAAATACATATATAATACCTTAATGATCATATAATACCTAAATAATACATTCATTAATGGCATTTTTGTAAAATAAAATCACCTTCAATTTAGGGTTTCTTTCCTATTAAACATAGCCGTCAGCCACTTCTTCCTGCAACTTTGAACTTCCAAATGGTGGGTTTGAGTTGCAGAACTTCCAAATGGGTGGCGGCAGCGAAGAGCGCGTTGGGCAGCGGCGATGAAGAGCCCGTTCGGCGGCGGCGATGAAGAGCGTGTTCGGCGGCGACGGCGGTGCACGACACACGTCCAACGGCGACCGTCAATGGTGGCGGTCAACGGCAAGTTCGACAGCGACTATGAAGAGCGAGGTAGAGTTCGACGGCGGTGATGTTGAAGATCGTGGTCGATGGTGACAGGAAAGGTAGGAGGTATTTGTGAATGATAGTTACTTATTAATGTACTTTTATATATTTTTTTAATGCGTTTTGAATATGCTTGCAATTAAATTGATTTTTTGGCAGAAATGTAAAATTTATTCTCCAGATGGTTAATTACGGATATAAACAACCCTTTATTTTTTAATAAAAACTCAATCATAGCACCTTCAATATTGACTTTTTGTTGAGAATTGAATGATGTTATTAATTTTAATACAACATTTAATTTTATTAATCTAGATGAAATCCTTCATTTAATTATTAAAATGATAAATACTACTCACCCACCTAGTTGATGTCTATCGTTGATTTTGACAGAGTTTTTTTTCTTACTATATTATGTAGGATCCACTTTTACCAATGATTTTCTTTTTCATATTCTCTCCCAATCTTAAATTCTTTAGAAAAAAAAAATTGGAAGAATTTTTTCAAAATTTAAACAAGATTTGTATTTATGAGAATGGATGCTTCTAAAGAACATAGATGTCTCTATTTATACATTTTATAATATCTTTTAATATCTTAAATTAAGAAAAATTGATGTATTCGAGAAATCAAGAAAATCTCTTTTAAATATTTAACTCATAAATATTCTTATTATGTTTGATATATTCAATATATCAAGAAAATCTCTTTTAAATATTTAGCTCATAAAAATTTTCATTAATCTCTTTTCTTTTTTAAGTGAGTTGTATATGATATCTAGATATTCTTTAATTAATATGTAACACCTTAAAAACTCTAAGTAACATATAATAAATTACAGCTAAAAGATAACATGAGAATTTAGTTTGTGATCTTGGTCCAGCTACCACAACATATAGGCTACCGATCACAACCAAGTATCATCGCAAAAATTTCATAGAAACCTGCCAGAGTAAAAAACATCGCCAAAGTGAGTATATTCTTACAAAGTAAGTAGCTATTCTGTGCGGTAACTACCATTCATCAGCGGAAGCTATATAGTCACACTAGTAACTTACGAATATGAATCAGTCATGTCCATTATACTCAAAATCCCACGACTGTTAACCACTTACAACACACCACCTTATCTATCATGCACATTTATATTCCAATCCAAATACAACCCTTTAGTCACTAAGCTCTCTAACTAGGGCGTATAACGCCTCTGCACTTGCAGCACGTAAATACATTACTCATGTCCCAACTGATAACTAGATAGCATCACAACTTTCGACTATAAGTGATGATCTCGTTTACTACATGCCACTCTAAAGAATTCCACCATAAACTCTTACCACCTAGGGTAAACTGTCACGCACACTTGGCCACTCTCTCGATCCTGATTATCACCCTACATTCATGGTTACTATAACTTGTATACAAAGAGGTACTCACTCATAGATGTACGTCCTATCACATCTTTTAACGACTTGTATGATCAATCTCACAATGGTCATCGTACTATTTGCACTAGCACACCTCATAGTTGTTCAACAACCAATCTCAACCTCGAGAACCAAGTTCAACTCTTTAACTGTCATTAATAAATAAGAAGCTCGCATACGACATAACCTCTCTAGAGTCACACACCCTAACCTCACTAAGTATAAACCCTTAACACTAATCATCCATCTATTCACACACGTTATCACACCTCATCATTCAACATTACAAAGCACATATTCGTATCCATTCATGCTTTGACTCATAATATACCATTTAAACACATTTTAACTAACATCTCGAACAATCGTGTATTGTTCAGGTGCGATTTAATATCCTCAACTTACAAATACGATTAGATGCTTAAACAGATAAAGCACAACTAACAACCTGCCTCACACTCTCAAATGAATTAAACTTCATTAGCAACTCACCGCTCACATTCGAATGAGTGAAACACCCTAAACAACTCACTAAACACTCTCAACAAGTAACCAAGCACTCTCAAAAGAGTGGAACACTCTTAAAAACTCACCATGCACTCTCAAATGAGTGGAATACCCTTAATAACTTACTCTGCACTCTCAAAGGAGTGGAACACCCTTAAAAACTCACTCTGCCACTCTCAAAGAAGTGAAACACTCTTAATAAGTCACACAACACTCATAAAGGAGTGGATTATCATCATCAACTCTTCTACATTCTCAAAGGAGTGAAACATCTCTAGCAACTCACCCGACACTCTCAACATAGTGAACACAATAGTAACTTGTCATGTACCCTCAAATGAGTTGTACATCTTTATTAACTCATCATGGATTTCTAAACGAGTGAAATATCACCAACACCTCACATCGAACTCACAATAGAGTGAGACACGTCTTGCAACACACTATATTCTTACAAGAGTGGGACATCACTAACACTCGTACTTTCCTCAAAGAGACGATATACCACCTTTAACAACTCATACCTCAGTATAAAATAGCGCAACACAACTAGTAATCACACTAGTTTCTTACACATTCATACGACAAATAAAAATGTACACGAAAATTCTCAATGTGGGAGGTATATTGACCTAGTGTTGTTTGGTTGGTCTCACCCATGCACATCAAAGAACGCTTTCATAAAGTAGGAGTTCACAACTCACTCAGAATTAAGATCATATTAGCATACATTCATTCTAATGAAATATTAATTTGATCTACGTTGATAACTGAATTTCTAGACGGATCCAATATTTCTAGTTCAGTTTTATGCTAAAACTCTTTTCGCATTAGCACTCGCAATAACATGTCTTCACTTAAACGACTAGGATCAAGTTCTCTGCAACCATTGCAAACTGGGTTGTACAAACAGTGTCACAAAGACTAGGCGGCCAACCTTAGTCCATGTAATGTAGATGACTTTAAGTTATTCACTTGTAACTAGATCCACTTGTATGCCCCACACACTTGCCCAAATGTTCATATTAATAACCATGAACATAATGTTATCAATCTAATTAATGTGTCTAAGCTAGATGGTGTTTATAATTGTAAATGTACAGTAAATGATAATTAATAACTGGTTATTATTAACTGAAAATATATTATATACGTGTTATTTAATTAAAAACTACTGGGTCTTTAGGCACAATTCCTAACAATCTTCCACTTGCACTAAACACCCTAGTATGACTATATATGTTAGCCAAAACATCAAGCTCACATTTGCTCTAGACCGAAGGAGACACATCTTGTAGACCTAACTCTTTAGATGATCCTTTGAATTCTTTAGATAGGAAATCATTGTAAAAGAATCAACAACATTGTCAATCATACCAATCATGGTGACAACAACCTTGCCTCTATACTTTAGCTCTCTGATAAGGTGATACTATCTCTCTATATGATTCCCTCTTATAAGGCTTCTAGGTTCTCTAGAGTTAACCACAGGTCCGTTATTGTTACAATACAATGTAATCAAATTGTCCATGCTCGAAACCATTTCCAAATTTGTAAGGAAGTTTCTCACCCATACTGCCTCTTTTGCTGCTTCATAGGCAGCTACGTACTCACCTTCTATATTGACGTTTGTGATGCATCCTTGCTTGATGCTTTTTCAAGCTATAGTTGAGTCGTTAAATATTGAACTTACGACCTTTTAGTTCATAGGTATACATTAATGTCGTTCAAGCTCTTATGGGCAATATGATATTGTCTTTGTAAATTGTGCATTGAGTTGAACGAGAACCATACTTACACGTCTCTGTCATTCTAGTTTTTATTGTTGAAGAAATTTTGTTCTATAATGGGCTGATGGATTTGTTATGAGGAATATTAGATGATAATCAATGCATGTTATTAGGAAGAGCTAGAGTTTTGATTTGGTAATATTGAATTTATTGGAAATGAATTGGACCGTTCTTGGTTTTTTGTGTTCCTTACGACTATTTTAAGCTTCAGGATTTAGAGTTCACATAGCTATAAAAAAGTATTAGTTTTTCTTAATGTGTGTTAACGGTTTTTATTGTTAATTTAAATTTAGTAAAAGGTAATACAGAGAGAACAATACAAAAATACTTCAATACAAAAATACTTCCCTCACCCCCTCCCGATTTGTGACCAATATCCTGGGAAGAAGTTAAGTTTAAATGATGATCGAGCAATTTGTGTGTTTTGTGGGAGTAGTAAAGAAAGGAGTTGTTACTAGGATTTTGCTAATAAGTTGTGGGTGTGTTTTGTGGGAGTGGTCTATTTACTTATTGCCAAACTATAATGTTGTGGCTGATTATATGATGATATGTCTAGTTCTATTGTGAAGCATGTATTAAGATTGTTTTGAGTTATTGATATCTGAACTAGGTTTAACATGTAGAGATGCATGTTGTATTAGTTATACTGGTGTATTAAGACTCTATAGCGCATTTTGATATTTTGGCACGAGCCTTATGACTTATTGAATTCGCATTAATAATTTATTACAAAGAGCAAGACAAAGAAGATTTCAGAAAGATCAAGCAAAAATATCTACAAATTGTGAAAAGTTGTAACCTTTCAACCTTGGACATCACCTATTCACTCATTCATCTAAAAGACACAATGAATCATAAAATTAAGATTCACTTAGCTCGTTTATGAATTATATACCAAATTAAGTTCATGTATTCATATTTAATATGGTTCATGTATAAATTTAAAGGAATATTAGTTGAATTAGGTCATTAGTGAAGGGTGTGTACTTTGGTGATGACTATTCTATTAGTAAATATATGATTGTTATTTTGTAAAAGAAAAACATATTTGGTCTATCAAAAACTTGTGTTTCAACCCATTTGGTGTTGTCTTTCTTTCAAATCTTGCTCAATATTTGAAGTTGAATCAATTCATTGGATTAGTCTTGATCAAACTAATTCTAAAGTGAGTTGTCTTAGAATCTAAGAGTAACCATCATAAGTTTTAAGTGTGTTCTAAGAGTCATTCACCATTCTAACTTAAACTCTTGGTTGTGATCAATTGTTAAGTTTGTCATATTTGTGAGTTTTTGCAAGGATCCTGGAAGGATCTCTACCTTTGTAAAAATAGAGCGCCAAAGTTGGCATTTATCACCTTAAATAGCTCAAATGAGCATAAGGTATACTGATTTTCTTTGAAGGCATAAAGGAATATGTGTGATTAATTAGATGATACTTTTGTTGTGAATTGTGGGATATGAGCATGCAATTAACTCGGCGTAAGCATGTGTGTAATAACAACAAATTTAACCATAATTAATCTAATTAACTATTAGTTAATTAATTTCCATGCAACCCTTAATTGATTAATTTGTTGATAAAACATAAAGACTTACATTGAATACGTCCCTAAATTAGTCTGTCGGGTCTTAATGTTGAGCATATCACGATTAATTTCCTTGAACTTTTCTTGATTGAATTCTTCAATCTTCGAGCTATATTTGCACTGAGTGTGAGTGTTTGGTGAGAAGCCTTTAGAGAAGGGAGCTAATACAACTTTGATAGAGGTCTGACTATGGGTGAGAAATCAAAGAATATTCAACATTTGAAAGAGTTCTCTATTTGAGAAATGAGTTACTTTGAACAGATTGTGATGAGAATGAAGGTCTTTCGGTCCTCCTATTTATAGTAGAAGAATGAATATTTAAATTAAGAAAAGTACAATACATTTGAATATCCAATATTAAAAAGATATTGAGAAAAATCTTCCTATTTAAACACAGAAATTCGAAAATTCATCCCCTCCCTAGGGGACGAAATTCCGCTCCCTCTTTGGAGAAGAATTTTCTAATTTCCACGATATATATTATATATTTTTTATTTATTTTTAATTGATATTTATCCAATAAATTTCAATCCCATAATATATCCAATATTTTATTGAGTAGATAAATCCAAAAATTAATATATTCAATATATTAATTATATACCTAGTAATTATCCATTAATTATTAATCCAAGTAATATGTCTAACATATTAATTAATATTATTTATTTAATAATTATCCAATAATTATTAAATTAGTTATTATGTCGAAAATATTAATTAATGTTCTCTATTTTAATAATTATACAATAATTATTAAATCCTCATCATCTACACCAAGTCCTAAGAACTATGCTAGAGTGGACGATTTCAATTATAGGCGACAACTTTCTTCAAATCGTCGTGAGTGAAAATCGAGGAAGGAGATGGATCGAGAATGGGGGATGTTTAGAATGAGAGAGAGAAAAAGATAGAGTTAGGTTTTTCTTTTTGTTGTTGAGAAGAAATGCGAGGGAAAACGTTGTGTGCTCTAAAGCTTGGAGAAGACAACCGAAAAAAATGTTGGATTTGGGCAGCTGCTTCACGAGCGAACGAATGAGAGAGAGAGAAAAATTAAAATTGAGTTCGGTTTTTATCTTTATTCTTGAGCGACTTTTCACATTCATGACACTTTTTTAAATTCTTTTTATCTCTATTTTACAAATCTCATTGATAAATGAGTCATGGTAAGCCCTTTTTGTAATAGTGTCAGCTTCTATAGTGGAGTCTACGATGCATCCTTGCTTGATGTTTCTCCAAAATACAGCTGCATCATTGAGAGTAAACACTGATACTGATGTAGACTTCCTAGAGTCCTTATCATTCTAAAAATCAGAGTTTGTGTATCTAGTAAGGATCAAATCTTTAAGACTGTACACAACATATAATTCCTCGTTCTCCTAAAATACTTGAGTATATTCTTAATCGCAGTCTAAGTCTAATGATCCAATTCTGTGAGAATCAAACCCAATATTTCACCTTCATTCGGGAATATAATGGGCGTCATGTTGCTCAATGATTAACATAATTTCAATGAGTGGCTAAAGGGGCTAGAATTGAAGCTGAAGTGTTTAACGTAATACTGATCACTCTTGCCTTAGTTTCTTTTCTCTTTGTTTCAAAGTATTATTTACTTATACAACATTCGAAGATAAAAACTTAGCTAAACAAAGTTCTTAACCGATTTTGTTTTTAGAGGTCTTAACAAAAGAGATTTAATATCCTTATTTTGCCTCCTTAACTTGAGCGTATAATGGTCAAACGAATCTCACCACTTTGTTTTTTCTTTGTCAAATATGATTTTCTTTCTTAAATCAATATTATTTTTATATTTATAATTGCAATGTTACAAGTCTAAAAAAAAAAAGAAAAGACTATAATTTGTAATTAAACTTAAATTTAATTCTCTCACGAACTAACTAGACATCTCGTAATAATAACGAGATAGTGATGTCTCTCTCTTGCTATACTACTTCCATTAATATATATTGATCCTAGTTCTCTTGCATATGTTTTAGCTTTAGTTCCTTTGATATTGATCGTTAGGTTTGGTCTTCAATAATATCCTCCACCATATGCCAAATTACATGTTCGAGTCTAGTTATTCTGTAGGTACTTCGTTCAAAGTAAAGATCGTTCGTGTAGATGCAACTTGCCAAAGTATCGTATTTACTTATTTTAGAAATTATGAAACATTCAATGTAACAACTAACAATTTATATAGATAAAATATTATGTATCATAACATATAAAGGTCTTATTTGCATTGTGATCAATAAAATATGTTTGACTTTTATGTAGATTGTGTGTGTATTTTTGAAATGAACAATTGTTGATTTTAAGGGTTAGATAAAACTTGCAAAAGCAAAAAATTGCAAAAGTAACTTAATTTCAGACAATTATAAATCTTCACAAGTAGATATCATAAACTCTATTTGTATTGATTTATGACAATTTTTAACTGTGATAAAAACATGTTTATGACGATCATAAAACGAGGTAAATGATATTTTACTAAATTCACCTTATATGTCATAAAATACTTATGGTGACGGTGATACTATGACACACTATATAAATAAAAATAATTATTATAACAAGTGAACTGCGACAACAAAGAATTGTTATAGATCACAAAATTGTAGTGATGGATAAAGGAAAACAACTAAAACATACCATTATAGTAATTGCAAGAACTAAAATTAAGCAGAGAAATAGAGCAAACTTTATAATATATAAACTATAATAATATTTTATCAAGGGATGAATGCCCCTTTCTCTTTGAACTATAAAACAATAATTATTTGAAATGTTTATTGATGGCAACAAAGCTTAACCTACCGACGTGTCCTATAAAATAGTCTCAAAAGATATTTTAACTTTTTATATTTAAATAATTTAAAATAAAAGATAAAACTTTTCCAAAGTCTTTGTTGACGGATACATTTTGACCAATCATTAATTACACATCATGATCTCAAATTTAATTACCAAATTAAATTAATTTTTGAAATAATATTTATCAAAATTAAATTGAATGGATACTTGGTTTATTTTAAATTTGATCAAGATTAAAACATATATAAGTTCAAGTAGTGAGCTCAAACATAGATGTTCAATAAGTATCTAGACAAGTTCAATGAATCATGCTTAAGGCTTAAAAGATCATCAGGACCCAAGCTCATGGTTCATGTAAGCTCTATAAATAAGAGAGTTTTCTGTCGGAGATACTCACCTTGTGGTCGCTTGTCCGACATTGGAAATATGAGTATCCTTCAACACATTTATAAGATAATGTGAGCTACTCTCCTTATAGTCAATTGATTTTTAGGTCAAAGTTCACTTATTGATCCAAGCGAACCTCATGGTGAGATCGATGTTCAAAACCCATTTGCTAGGTCAAGCTTATGATCCATGAAAACTAATCACAAAATGTAATTATAAAGAAAATGATTTTCGGTGACTCAAACACCAAAAATCATTCTCATTTCATTCTTGGGGACCTAAATACATTCCTACTTAATTTTCTATTTTTCATACGTTTTATCTCAATTAGAAGAGTATTATTATATGTATTTGCCTGGAACAAGAAGAAAGATTACAATGTGAGATTGATGGAAATAAAAAAAAATAAAAAAAAGAGAATAGTAAATATTAACTATGAACAGAAGAAAAATAATTATGAGTCAAATAAAAATTTGTTATTAAAAATGAAATTATGTTAAAAATAATTGGTTTTTTTCTTTTTTTTTGAAAAAAAAAAAGTTGGTAAGAAAATTATTGTGATGATTGTCGCAAGGGTATGGTGAAATAAAAACATTTTCCAAAGTTTAAAAAGGAATGGGCTTCTCAGATATAGCCAAATGGTATCCATTTCAACCGTTGGATTTAAAAAAAACGTCGAGATCTGTTAATCCGTCGCCCCACCACCACACCTCACCTCGTACGTAAATCCCCAACATTTTCCCCACACCCAAAAAGAAAAGAGAAAAAAAAAAAGTCAAAAAAGAAAATTAAAAGACAGAGAGAGGAAGCGACAGGTGTCCCCTTAGTTTGTTTTCCTTCCACAATAACAATTCCAGTCTTTAATGACAACACGTACCTCACCCCATAGGGTAACATTCCTCTGCATCTCCAACACCATCATCTTCGTACACCCTAGTCGGATAAACCCACACGTGGCACCTTCTCTCCTCCGACGGTGGGGATTCGAAAGCTTAAAAACTGGGAGTTGCAGAGGATGGGGGATTCTCGTGAGTGCTACGTGTAGGAAAGTTGATGCTCGATGTGGGAGTAGCGCAATGATGTGATTTGCGTAAAGGGAATATAAACAATTCGTTTGCTCAAATTTAGCTGGTGCAGGAAAACCTAGCGGCGGATTCGGTGGCGGTGGCGGTGGCCGGAGTTTCATTTTGCTATACGGAAAATGAAAGATGAAAGTCCCGTTCTCTTGAATAACGGTTCCTCTTACAACTCTACCGTACCTTCCAGTTTATCCTCTCTTTTAGCTTCTGCTAATCGTGATTATCTTCTCTCCCCTACCGGAGCTCAGGTACGGTAAACATGGATTATTATTATTATTATTATTATTATTAAATATATTTTTTTAATATCCATGAGTGATTTTGGTTCAACTCAGATCAAATTTTAGTTTTCCTTTTTTTCTTTTTTAGCTTGGGGAGGCACAAAGTTTAGTGTGATCGTAGATATTAATGGGTTTAACTTGAAATCTGGGTATGTTGAAGAAATAATGATAATATTAATAATAAATCAACGTCCGTACAGATTGCTATTTTTGGAGAATATAATGGATGACATATGTAAAAATATGTTTGAAAGTTGATGGTTGGATTTGGACTTAAAAACATACATAAAATGAATTAAAAAAAAACATACATAAAATCATACAACAACAACCTATTCTATAGAAATTTGAAATTTGCCCAGTTAAGAGCTCGAAAGAATCCCACATCGATTAGGATGAACGATAGAGCTGCAAGTGGAATATAAAAAACCTGGAAGTGAAGGGCTATGATCTGTGGTATTCGTTTTTATCTTTTGGGTATTGTTCCGTTCGGTGCTCAATCGACACGAGCTGCACGTGGCAAATTTGGTGTTCAATTTTTTACAAGGCAGCCAACTGGCGGGAATTTATGGCTCTCTTTTAGACAAAGGATGAAAGGTCAATTTTATCCAATTCAAGATCCACAAATAATTTTTCTCATAATGTATTTTTATTTGTAAATTTCTTCGACACCCTCAATTTCCGAAAAGTTTTTAAATCGGGTTAATCTCGTTGTGTAATTGTTGGCAATGTGGTTTGGTAAGTGTAAGTGACGATTATTTTTAATTTGTTGCCAACCGTTTAGTTGATCATTATGGTAGGTCTTTTTGAATATTTGTTAGCACGTGGTTGAACAATTTATAAGATACTTAATTACTCATTTCATCATCAATTATTTTTGAGATTGATGCCCACATCATCTAATAAATAATTATTTAGTAATACGGCAAGCAAGCAAGCGCCTAACCATAGAAAATATTCTTTTAAATATTGTGAGTCTTTTTGAATAATTGTAGCATGTACTAACCAGGGTGGCAACAATTTTTGTTGCAAACTATTACCCAAATGTGTTCGTCTTTCCTAATGACTTTTAAGCCAACATTATTTGGCAAGTCTAATTATGGCAACTATTTTTGCTGCCAAACTTTTTTTTTTTTTTTTTTTGATATTTATGATTGTTTGGACCAGCTTGCATGTCACGGGACATATCTTAATCTTATCAGTCAAGACTTTTTTGATCACTAGATCACTCCATAATTTTTTCAACCATTCGAATAATTGTAGACGGTTAATTTTTGTTACTACAGGTTAGAGTTTCAGATCTTGATGGAAAGGTTGTGGGTCTATACTTCTCAGCTAACTGGTACTCACCCTGCCGGAGTTTCAATCAGATTCTGGTACAAACATACGAGGAGCTTCAGGGAAATGGGTCAAATTTTGAAGTGGTTTATGTCTCCTCCGATGAGGATTCTGACGCCTTCAAGGAGTACCACGCAAGCATGCTGTGGCCAGCGATTCCGTTCTCGGATTTAGAAACTAAAATTGCGTTAAACCGGAGATTCGACATTGAAGGCATTCCATGTTTGATTATATTGCAGCCGTGTGAAAATAAAGATGAAACAGCTACTACGTTGCATGAGGGAGTGGAGATTGTTTACAGATATGGGGTTGATGCTTTTCCCTTTACAAAGCAGAGATTGGAGCAGCTGAAGGAGGAGGATAGAGAAAAGGAAGAGAATCAAACTTTGCTTACTTTGTTAGCAAATCACAATAGAGATTATCTCTTGGCTCATACTATCTCCAAACAGGTCAGCTTTAATTCATCTCGATACTATTTCAAATACTTGTTACAATTTTACAATGTACTTGTCACTTTTGTAATTGGACTTCGGACATTTAGTTCGCCCGTTTGGAATCCAGATTTTATAGAATCTAGGATTCTTTTGAATTATGAGTAGTAATTTGATTCATCGAAATATTGATTACAACGTTTGATGGAATCCCATCAAAAACTAAATCCTACCTTCAAGTTCCTTAAATGGCACCTAATTAATCAAACGTCCGGTTTGATTTCAAACTACCCAACCAAACACTAAGGGGGTATTTGTTTATAAGACTAAGGAGTTTGTGGCACCAAATGGTACCACAACATCTTTAAGAATGGATTGGCTCCTTAGGCAAGTATTCCTCCTATTAACAAGCTATTACAAATTACGATCACATAACTAAACTAGCTTTTCTAATCACTCATTTTTAATCACTCAAAATAATCATTAATTTCTACTCACTCATTTTTATCTACATCCAAACGAGTTATTGTCTACAACTTCTTTATGAAAATCATCATATAAATGAACTATTATTAACTCCATTTCCTCTAACTATACCTACACTAGCTATTACTAAAACTCAAACTTCTAATCACCGATAAAACTCCTCATTTATAATTGCTCAACAATTTCCTATCCAAATACCTTTTAACATTTATGAGTGGGGACTTTGCTTGAGAAGGTTAAAATGGTAAAATTTTCCCTTCAAGAAGTGAAGGTGAAGTATGGAATAAACTTTTATTAGAAAAAGATGATTAAAAATGCAATTTTTTTAGAAAATAAAAATTTAATTTGTAATCTCGAATGGCATGATGTATATGAACTCATAACTAAAAGAGTTTCGAGTTCGAATTCATGTCCTCAAATGTTACTAAATTTAAAAAAAAAATGATAGGGGACCTAAGAAGAAATCTTGTCAAAACTTTAAATACTATTTGGGTGATATTCTTTTTGTTTTTGAAGTTCAGATTAAGATGTAAAACAACGAATTTTGAGGTAGTAATTGTTTACCGACAATTTTTTTTTCTTTTTCTACTTATATATATCCCTTTTGATAACGTGTAAGAAATGGGAAAGTTGTAGCCACTCGCATTTGTAATGAAATGTTCTATGTATATGTTCGAAAATTGTACACGTGGAACCCATACCTTTGTTATCTTTGGACCGATTGCTCTTTGGACCAATTGCTGTTTGGATATTGCTGTTCATTGATGTTGGCTTCTTTGATGCCCAATGGACCCGGACAATCACCAATTCCTGATGTAAGCTGTAAACATTATCCTTTCTTCAGTTCATTGCTTTCACGATTCGGTTCACGATTTCCATCTTCTTTATTCCATCTCGTCTTTGTCATTTCACTTTTTCTTACTGGATCTTTGAGTCAAAGTACTTTCATACATATATAATATATATATTACAATTGCTTTTGAGATGAGAATTTTCGATTAAATTAGTAAAATGTATGAAAAATGAATGGTTTGTTTTTGTTAACCCAAAAGCTTAAGTAGATGGGTTGGACCAAATTTAATTATTTCTAATTAACCATTTTCATTATGGTTGATTATGGTTTAACATGATATTGAAGTTGGATTTGAGATTAGAATGCCCCGTAGTGGTTCACTGTAGTTTGCTGATGGATCTCAACTTTAGATGTATTGCGCATTTCAACTCGAGCAGAAATACTGGCCTTATTTAGAAGACGTGATTAACGGACGAAGATGTTTTTTTGTGCTTTTTTTGGACATTTGGTTGATTGCTTTAGTTGGATGTCCATTATACAATTAATATGCCATGGATGCCCTTTTCTTCTCTCAATTGTGCAGGTGCCTGTTGCTTCATTAGCAGGCAAGACGGTGGGGCTCTACTTCTCGGCGAAATGGTGTCTTCCCGGTGTGTTCACGCCGAAGCTGATTTCGGTCTATAACAAAATAAAGCAAATGGTAGAGATGAGAGAAGACAGCGAAGATTTCGAGATTGTTTTTGTGTCAAGTGATCAAGACGAAGACTCATTCGTTTCTTATTTCGGTTCCATGCCGTGGCTAGCTTTGCCATATGGAGATCCAATTATTAAGAAACTGGCCAAACATTTCGACGTGCAAGGCATTCCTTGTCTGATTATCTTAGGTCCAAATGGCAAAACAGTCACAAAACAAGGTAGAAACCTTATAAACTTGTACAGGGATAACGCTTTTCCATTCACAGAAGCAAGATTGGAGGAGCTGGTGAAAGAAATGGAGGAAGAGGCGAAGAAGCTCCCGACATCAGTGCGACATGTCGGGCATAGACACGAGCTGAATTTGGTATCTGAAGGAAATGGAGGTGGGCCTTTCATCTGCTGTGAGTGTGACGAGCAGGGTTGCGGATGGGCTTATCAGTGCCTCGAATGTGGATTCGAGGTACACCCAAAGTGTGTCGATACAAGCGACCAAGGATGCTAAAGGTGACACTCTGTTCTTAATTCTCAAACCAAATTGCGATTAATTTGGTTGGTTGCTTTAGCTGTTTTCTCATATATTTTTCAACTTCTTAATTTATAAACCTCTATCTAAGTAACAATCTAGAGTGAAAACAATTTGATCTGTAAATTATTTTAGGTAGGGATTCCCTGATCTCCATTTTCAAATGATTATGGATGTGTGTAACGCCTTGATGAGTTCGACAGAACTGTGATACGCAGGAAACAAGAAACTGAGTTGCGAGAATTTATACTCTAATACTTGTTTGGATCTTCAAGATTAGAAAGCTATAAATAGTAAGATCTTTCTGTGAATCGATGTCTTTGGCTTGTATTTTTTGCAGTGAATCGATCAAGTTGTCTTGCTTCTATCTTGTGATTTTCTAAACAATCACATTCTCATACAGACCTGTCTCCATGAGTTCTAAAATTTTACTTTTGGCCTATAAATTGGGTTCTAAACAATTGTAGGAACTAGGATTCTTCTTTTCTTTATTATTATTATTTTTTGGGTATCTTATAAAGGGAAAGATGGAAGTAGTTTTGAAAGTGTGTTCACCAAGTTCTTACCAAATAATACTTAATTCACTAGAGACGAGTGCTATTTCTTACGCATTAGTTAGGATGAGCGAAAAGACCAATATTTCGAGTTAAGGTTAAGGTGAAATGAAATAGTATAGTATTGGGCATTTTTAAGGGAAAAATATTTCTTATTAGCTTTGCTGTTTAAAGCAACTACTTTTGTTGTATTATCTTTTATAGAGCAAGTATATTTAAATGTGTTAACAATTGCTCTTTTTCAAATCATGGAAAAAATACATATCCATTTTGTAGTAACTTATTGGATTATTCATTCTAAGAATCGTTTGTTCGTATTAGAACTTAAGAAGGTATTTAGATGTGAAATGATAGAGTGATTATATTAAGTGTTAATGAATGTGGGATTATTTGGAATGATTAAAATTTTGTATTTTATTAGTACGTCGTTTGGATGTAGTTATTTGTAGAAGATTGTAGTTATTAACTTTTTTGGATGATGTAGTTTTTTGTAGAGTGATTATATATAATAACTCGTGTGAAAGTGATTAAAAATAAATAATTACTTTGAAGAGTTAGAAATGGGTGGTTAGAAATCATAGATAAAAAATAAGTTGTCAAAAATGAATATTTTTTTTGAGTGGTTAAAAATAAATTATTATTTTCAGTTATTAGTAATAATTATTTTATATTTTGAATGTTTTTTTTTAAGAAGAATTAGTAAAAAATCATTTGTAATACGTCGTGAAACAAATGTCCTTTAAATGGTCTAACGAATGAGAAAGAACCAATCGATTTTCTCAATCACTTAGAGAAAATAAAAAAATGTAAAAAAATGGGGATTTCGGTTGTGAATATTGGTAACAATTATCAAGTTTTATGAAGAAAATTTAGGGAATCAAAAACTGAAATTTGTTGGTGTTGATGTCAAAAAATGATCAATGGTAGAGATTTATTTATCGAAGACGAATTTGTTTGTAAAACAACGAAAATTAGGCACACCGATGTGGTGTGAGTCACAGGACCTTTGATGCCTAAGTCAGTAATATATTTTAAGAGAGTAAGAGAGAGCTTGAGAACTTAGGATCAGCTTACAAGGATTATGAGCGCATTTCGGCTTAATCCAGCTTGGATTCAAATGAAGGACGACTTGACATTTATAGCAGTCATATTTTAACAACTGCAACTTAACCACTGCAGCTCACTTAATGGTGGTTTAATGGTCCTATGAATGAATATCGGTATAACCTCATCGTTACACTTGAGAGGTGTAATGGTCTTGTCTCGAGGGTTACTTGGACTGGGTCAACCTTTGCCCCTTAAGGATGTGGGCTTTCTCTAGGACGTTATCTTTTAGAGGTGCAACGGCCTAGGATGTTACTTGGACGGTCAGTTCTTAGGACTTCCACAACTTTCCCTATTTAGGGGGATGTTCGCCTTTGGCCTCCCTTTTAGTGATTGATTTTGGACTTGGTCAATAATAACTTTCATAACTTGTCCCTCTTAAGGAGGTGTTCACCGTCGGCGTAACTTCTGTTTGTTATCAGCGAATCTAGTTGTTACTTAGACTCGGTCGGCTCTTAAGGGAGCTATGACCTCCACAGATTTCTCCTTAAAGGGTGTTCACCTAGGGTCGTCCCCTAAAGGATCGATTTTGGCCGAACCGTTGGGGGTCAAGGCTTTTCTTGGCCAAACCCAAGAGGGGTTGGGGTAGTTTGGCCGACCCCGGGGGTCGGAGTGGACTTGGTCGACTCTTTGGGGGTTGTGACCTCATTTGACTGATCTCGGGGGGTCGGGATGGACTTGGCCGACTCCCGGGGGTTGGCATGGGCTTGGCCGACTCTCGGGGGTTATGGCCTCCCTTTGCTGACCCTCAGGGTCTTTTGGCATTTTTTAGCCGACTCCTGGGGTCTCCCAACATCCTTTGGCCGACCCTCGGGACCTTGTGGCATCCTTTGGCCGACCCTTGGAGTTTTTTGGCACCAACCCCACGGGGTTCTGGCCTTGTCCGAGTATTTCGGGATATTGTAGCCTATAACATTACCCACACTCTTCATTTTCAGACTTAATTTGTTGTCGAAATTTGAAGATTAGTTTTTTTTTGTTAAGAAGGTTCCTGTTTTTAGAGATATACTATTTTTTAGCCATTTTTCAAATTTTTGGCCAAGTAAGTTCTTTTTTTAGAGTTTCACCTCTTCTAGGCACTTTTTTGAAATTTTGGCTACGTCAGCTCTCTTTGTAGAGATTCACCACCTTTTGGTTCTTTTTGGCAAGTAAGCTCCCTTTTTAGAGACTCACTACCTATTGGCTCTTTCTTCGAACTTTTGGGCTAAATACGCAGTCTTTGTAGAGACTTGCCCTTTTTTAGCGCTTTTTTGAGTTAAAGGTTCCTTAGGCTCTCTGTATAGAGACTCGCCATTTTAAGCATTTTTTTTAAATTTTTAAGCTATTTAGGCTTTCTGTGCAGGGGCTTGCCCATTTTTAAATGCTTTTTCGAACTTTTGTTTCTTTGCTGGTATATTCTTGAAATTTTCTCATGGATCCTTCGTCTAATTATGATGATGAAGTATGCCTCACATTAGCCTCTTTTTCTCATAAGAGGACTCGGCATAAGGCCTTGGTAGTCGGGTCTGGGTCTGAACCGGTTGCATCAACAGGCTTTGACTTAGCAATAAAAGGCTTTGACTGCCTACTTCCTTGTAATTTTTGGATGGCAAGCCTTTGTGCAGTTTTCTTCAGCTTCTCAACACCTTTTAGAGGACTTGCATCATATGCGCTTCTCTTGGTCTTCTAACATCGATCAACTCAAGTGGGACTTGACCCAAGCTCGTGAGGCTCAGCGTGTTGTGCTGAGGTCGCCTTGGCTGACTTTTGGACTTCTGTTAAGGCGGCTTAAAGTCTTGTTGCTTGTACTCACAAGGAAAACTCATCTACCATCGCGCTCGGCTTTATCGGGAGTTTGACTTCTGCTAAAGTGAAGCTGTTCATTTGGTGAAAGACTCTTTTGTCTTTGTAACATTCGAGAACAACTCTAGCACAACTGCTATCGGTCGGGCTCCTCCAACTAGGACTGATTCTGTCCAAGTTGGGCTTAGTAGGTCGAGTTCCCACAAGCGCGACACTTGACGACTTTGTTGTTTTTTTGTGCACTCATTTCATTTTTTGAAATAGAACATTTGTCTAAGTATTTTACCTTGTTTTTTTGAGTACTTACTTTTCCTTCAGGTTATAACTTGGTATTTTTACTAGCTTTTTACTGTTGCTCATTTTTCCTCTTGCTTGCCCTCAATTTAAGCTTATTGAATTATGATAACATCAATATACTTGAGCTTAAATTAAGATAACCTCTGATATAATGAGAAAACAACTTTTATTGCTGACGTTTATTGGAAACTTGAATTGCATTCAGAAAGCACTTTTTCAAGTGTGTCATATTCTAAGGACGAAGGATCTTTTTTCACTCCATACCTTTAAGGTAGTGGATGCCTGGGAAGACTATTTTGGTGACCTTGTAAAGTTCTTTCCAATGCGGCCCATGGACTCTATTGTCAAAATCTTGTTATCTTTAGGTGGGTTGCACCTCTTCTTTCTTTTCGGAGATATAAACTCATATGCATTTGTTAGTCATTTTGTTATGTCTCAAAAGACTCAACAAATGGAGATGAGAGGTTTATCTCGACTAGGGTTACTACTTCCGCCCCAACTGCTAAAGGGTAGGGGGTCTTCATGTTCTGGGTGCAGTGCGGTGCGCCCACATTGCTTGTGGGGGCTCTTCCGACCATGACCCTTCCTGACTTTCGAGCTTGGCCTTGAGGTTCTCTTTAGCAGGACAATGTTAGAGTTTCATTTGGGGTAAAGTACTTCCCGAATGGACTTTGTTGATTATTTTCTGTAGGAGGAGTGTCAAATTTATTCTTGAGGATTGACTTTCCCCAAGTACTATCTTTGCGACAACCTCACTTGGGACCAATTTCTCTTCTATAACTTTTACCCTCAATTTGATTTTTGGTCTCGATTGACATTGAGTCAGTGGACCACAACTGACGGTCTACCTCCTACATGTCGTCAGCTGTCCAAGCAAAGATGTTTGCATTCTTTCTCAAGAACGTTATGAGACTCTCTCTTTGCTCTAAGTCTAAGCCAGTATCGATGCTAACCACTTAGACATTGCTCAGTATGAGGTATAACCTCTAATCTCTCTACAGTTTCTTCCCTACCTCGTTTAGCTTCTCTAGGATTTGACTTTTTCTCAGGTTTTGTCTTCTCTGACAGCCTTTCTTGGGATCAATTCCTCTTCAATAGCTCTTGTTGATCCTGCCTCCTGCAGGTTCTCACTTGATGGTTAAGATCCCTTGAGGTGTTGGTAAATCTTCGTCTTTTCTCTTTTTATTAGGAGACTCGAGCGCTCATTCACCTTCTTCAACATACTCTTTTAGGTGTCCCTTTTGATAAAAGACTCTATGGACCCTTTTAAATTGTGGCAGTCTGAGGTTGTATGAACATGATCTCTATGAAATAGGCAATATTTTCCCTTATTTCGCTTATCAGCTCTTGCATTGATCTTTTCAGGCCATACCAACATCTCTGTGTCTTAGATCTTCATTAGGATCTACTCCACTAGTACTACAGTCGGAGTGTATTTTTTGAACCGGCTGGTAGGTACCCTCTTTTGGCCATCCTGCTCGTTCTGCTTGCGTGATTCCTTGTAGTTGGATTTTTACTGGGTAGTCGCCTTTTAGCGTTCTAGGACTGAACGCCTTCATTTAGTGTTCCCTTAGGAACTCACCAGCTCTTCAGCAGTCATATATTTTGAGAAACTCCACGTATGTAGGCGGTGCTCTCTTTTCCAAGGACTATAGGAACTTTTCGTCTTTAAGTCCTGCCATGACTACTGTTAGAGCCGTATCATCGGTGTATTTTTCAACTTGGGCGCCTCGTTGTTGAAGCGTGTCATGTACTCCCTTGGGGATTCATGGCTCATTTGTCTTACATTCAGTAAATGTGTGACCCGCTTCTTCTGATCTCGTCGGTCCAAGAATTGGGTGATGAAGGCTCTGGTTAGCTCTCGAAATGACGAGATTGACTTACTTTAAAATTGCCTAATACGCCTTCTCGTCGATCTTGTGAGCGTAAAATAGAACGTCCTACAATTAATCGCGTATCGAACTCCATGAAGTTCCATCCATGACCGAAACATGTCTAAGTGCTCTACAAGATCCTTGGACCTATCGTAGGACTTTATTGTTGGCAGCTTAAACTTTACTGGGACTGGTTCCTTCATAATCTCATCGGGGAAAGAAATAGCAACCTGATCGACTAAATTGTCTAGGTTGAACCCTTCTTGGTCTTGTGTTTTCTTCGTATGACCCAACTGGTCTTGGAGAATGCGTAACTGAGCTTACCAAGGTTGGTCTTCAGCTTCATTAGGCACCCATCTTCTGTTTCTAGTTGATCGCCCCTCGTTGGTCCGTTCTTAAGTCTGATCCCTTTACATGGGAACTTAGGACTCCTGAGTGTTAAGTATAGTTTCTTTGTAGGTTGCTCCGCAGCTGGCTGCTCCTAACTAGATATGACCTGGAACGATTTCCTCCATTTCAAGAGGCTACTTGGTGCATCGAGGGCTTCCTTCTTCGATTGTTACCCCCTAGTCGAAAACGATCGATCGGCCTTGGATGTCGGGTGGAAACCTCTCTCAGAGCCTCGCTGGCTGGGGATTTCCCTCTCGTCGGTCCCGCACCAAGCGTGTTGATCTTTCTGTCGCAGCTTGTTCCCTAACTGATGGATGTGCTTCCACCTCTTATAGTGCTAGCTAGTTCTCGACAATGGCAGCCTAGGTTGGATGGGGTTGTTCAAGTAACTCCATCAGCCAACTTAACTTCTCAACCATTTCTTGCACTTATTCTTCCAAGGCTGTGAACCTCGAATCAGCTTCCTCTACTCCTTGTATAAGCTCCCCATCCTTAGTTTCGGGTAGTTCTAGACTGGATCTTGCTTCCATTTCCTGGCAGTGACTCTTCTTGGAGCATGTTTGTTGTCTAACTCTCACGACGTGATTATGACTTCGGTTGTTCGTCATCCTGAACAAAAAGTGAAAGAGTCTTGCTTTTCGGGTAAAACACAAAATCATCCCCATACACGACGCCAACTGTTGATGCCAAAAAATGGTCAATTGGAACCAAGGTAGAGATTTATTTACCGAAGATGAATTTTCCTGCAAAATAAAAAAAGTAGGCACACTTGTGTAGTGTGAGCCAAATGACCTCTAATGCCTAAGTCAGTAATGTATTTTAGGAGAGATGAGTGTATTTCAGCTTAACCCAGCTTGGATTCAAATGAAGGATGACTTTTGACATTTTATAGTTGTTAGAATCCTAACTGCTGGAGTTCATTTAATGGTCTTGTAACGTCAACCATTAAGCTGGGAATGAATATCGATGTAACCTCTGACTGTTACACTTGAAAGGTGTAACGGTCTTGTCTCGGGGGTTACTTGGACTCGACCAACCTTTGCAGGTCCTCACTTCCACAACCTTTGAAGGGATCGATTTTGGACTCGATCAATAATGACTTTCATGTTTGCGCCCCTTAGGGGGTGTTCATTTGCGGTGTAACTCCTGGTCATTATCGATGCATCCAATTGTCACTTGGACTCGGTCGACTCTTAGGGAAGCCCTGACCTCCACAACTTTTCCCTCTTAGGGGTGTTCCCCTTCGTTCGTCCCCTTAGGGATCAGTTGTAGACTCGGTCTATAATGACTTCCATGGCTTCCCCTCCTTAAGGAGGGTGTTCATATTCGGCTTAACTCCTGGCCATTATCAGCGTGTCAAGTTGTTACTTGGACTGGGTCGGTTCTTAGGGGAGCATTGACCTCCACGACTTAACTCCTAGCCATTATTAGCGTATCTAATTGTTATTTGGATTGGTCGGCTCTTAGGGAAGCCCTAACATCCACGGCTTTCTCCCTTAAGTGGTATTCTGCCTTCGGTCGTCCCCTCAAGGACCAGTTTTGGTCTCGATCAATAATGACATCTATGGCTTGCCCCCTTTTAAGGGGTGTTCACCTTCGACGTAACTCCTGGGTGTTATCAGCAGATTCAGTCGTTACTTGGACTCGGTCGGCTTTTAAGAGAGTCCTGACCTCCACGGCTTTCCCTCTAAGGGATGTTTGCCTTCTTTGGCTGACCCCTTACAGGTCAACGTCGCAAGGGTCGACCCCAATGAAGGGTCAGGGTAGTTTGGTCGACCCCCTAGGGGTTGTGGCCTCCCATTGTCGACCTCTAGGGGTTTGATATGGGCTTGACCGACCTACGGGGGATTGTGGCCTCTCTATGCCGACCTCCGGGATCTTCTAGCACCCTTTAGCCGACCTTTAGGGTCTATCCGACCCTCGGGGCCTTTCGACATCCTTTGGCCAACCTATAGGTTCTTCCGGCACCCTCTAGCTGACCATTAGGGACTTCCGACATCCTTTGGCCGACCCATAGGTGGTTCTGGCCTTATCTGGGTATTTCAGGATATTTTAGCCTATAGCAGTTGGTATAGATAGAATATCAATATTGATAAATTCATCGACTAGTAAGTTTATCTAGAATTGAAGGTGAAAGAATTCGAAATTCAACCTATGAGGTATGAATTCTACAAGATATCGAACACGATTCACTTCAAATAATTGATTGTGAAACTTTTTATGAGGTGCATCTGAGTGTTGAGTGCTAGATTTTCTTCTAAAAATCTTGCAAAGGTTCTTGATTTACGAACCAAGCTTCAAACAACCAAAATTAATAATCTTGTTGATTCATGGCTGCAATGTTATATTAGTTATGAGGATCATGTTACATATATTTTTGCTCTAATTATGATTCTATTTTTTTGTAATAACTAAAAATTTAATAGTGTTAGTCACTTTCATCCTCGTTTTTGCTTTGTAAAAGATTAAACCAATGGTCAAATACTTAAACTAATTGATGGATCATATGTTTTATATGTTCATTCTAGTTACGACATGACTAATATCCTTTAAATTCTCTTTATTTATTTCTTTGTACCCAGGTCTTGGTGTTGGGCCTTAATACGGGTTGGCTTGTCATGTTTCTTATCACGGTTTATTTCTATTCTTATTTTGGTTATATCAAAGGTGTATAAAAGTGAGTTTTTAGTCTCTATAAGAAATCAATAAACTTAGGCTTTTCTCTCTTCATTCTTTGTTCTCTGCCTTTTTCCTTTTCTTCATCTTTATTCCTTGTGTAATTTTTATTATCTTCAATTGGTAACAGAGCCAACTATGGCTACTGTCGACCAAATCGCCTCCTCATAAACCACAGGTGCTGAGAAACCATAAGTCAGGACAGCTCGTTCACCTACTCTTCGTCCAAAAAATCCCAAACTTCCAATCTCTCTTCACACTCAACGGCCTTCTAGAATTGTTCTAATTCTATCAAGAAGAGTCCCAGTAGGAAATCTAACTTTTGCAACAATTTTGAATTCGCCACAGTTCAAATCAACTGGAACAATTCCCTTCTATGGAAAAATATCGCTCTTCCTATTCTGAGGTCTTATAAGCTAATGGGACACTTGGACGGGTTTGATATGTACCCCGACATGACAACTATCATTCTCCCTTTAGAAGATGATCTGAAGGTCTCACCTTTTATAACCCATAATATAACATTTGGATCCAAGTGGATCAACTTCTTCTTGGCTAGTTTTACAATTCGATTACTCTCGAAATTACTACTCAAGTCATGAATCGTCAATCTGGAATAGAGCTATGGAGTGTTACAAGACTTTTATGGTTATTAGGCTTCATCTCAAAGAGATTACTATAGAAGAATGTTGTAGCAACCAAGGAAAGACAACTAAAAAATGATGGATTATGTGAGCTTGATGAAGTGATTCTCTGACAATCTTTTACTTACATGCTTTCCGATAAGTGATGAAGATATAATCTTTTGTGTTAGCAAGTTTGGATGAAGAGTTCACCTCTTTATTGTTGTTATTCAAAATAAAGACATGACTTGGGGAGCAGTTCAAATCAACTCTTTACCTTTAAAAATCATCAAGAATATCTTTAATCAATCAAACCAACTATTTCTATCAATCAATCAGCAGCGAATCAAGCCACAAGTAATAAAAAATCTTTGAAACAACATCCTTCATTTCAACAAAATAAGGGTTAAACCAACTACTTTCTGTCTCATTAATCAATAAAAAATCGTCAAGAATATCTTTAATCAATCAAACCAACTGTTCGAAGTCTTTTACTTAACAAACTACTTTCTGTCCCATTAATAGAAAAAAATTTGATAAGTATTTTTAATTAACCATGGATAACAATTTTGTTGAATTTCATAAGAATTTTTTTGTTATAAAGGATAAAACATCGTGGAAAGTAATGTTGGAAGAGAGTCTTAAAGATGGATTGTACCAACTATCTAACTCAAAAAATTCTTCCTTAAAATTTTCTTTGTCAACCTCAAGAAGAAATGCACCATTAGTTTGTTTTGATTGCTGCCTTAGTAATTCTGGAGACGCTCGACTTCTGGATCTTCTCTAATAGTCATTTTGTTTTTGCTTCTTCAAAAAATTTATGAGAGTTGTTTTGGACACCTTTCTCCTTGAATTTAAAATCATTTTGTTTAGATCTTATTCGTATGGATATTTGGGGACCAGCTCCTCTTGTTGTGACTAATAAGACTAATTATTTCATTAGTTTTCTTAATGGTCATCTCGATATACCTGGATATTCCCTTTGTAACCAAAAAAGCGAAGTCATTAGCAGTTTCAAACAGTTCAAAGCTAAAGTTAAAAATATGCATGACAAGAAATCAAGAAACTTTGATGTGATAAGAGGTGAATTTCGTCTAATCATTCAGTTAGCTTTGGAAAATGGTATTCACACTCAACTTACATGTCCATATACTTCCGCTTAAAATGGTCGTGTTGAACACAATCACACACTCATGCGAAGATGTCGTTATCCTATTGGTGTGAGGCTTTCCAACTGTCGCTTACTTAATCAATAAAAATGCATACACTAGCTATCGATGGAAAGGTTCTCTTCACTAGCCTAATTCAACATGATTTGGATTACAATTTTCTTCGAGTGCTTATGTCTGCTTATTATCCATGTTTATGCTCTTACTAAGATAAGAAATTTGACTTTCATACGTCTAGATGCGTTTTCATTGGGTATAAAAATAACCATCACAACTATCGATGTCTCATTGTTGCGGGAGAGTTTATGTTTCACCTCTATTTGTTTTAATGAAACAATGTTCCATTTTTTCAAGGCTTCCTCCATCCCACTAACTCTCACACCACTGAAATTATGTCCTGGCTACCTATTCTAAACCTTGTTCCTTAATTCATCCCCATCCTTCCTACTCCGGACCATTCCACTACTTCAGTTACTGATCATTTTCCAATTGAAAGTCCCTCCCTTATTAATCCCCAACAATCTTGTAGCCTTTTGCACTCGACCCATGTGTTCTTTTCCACTCCCATCTCTATCACTTATGTTCCAACCTCTTTCCCCCAATTTCCACCAAATACTTCAACTGTTCCTATGATAGACTCAAATGCTCATCCGATGATTACCCACGACAAACTTGGGATTCATAAGCCTCGTCAATTTATTGGTTGTTCTGGTACACTAGATTCTTCTAATATTTGGGATGTTATAGAACCGGTAAAATTCAATGATGCCATTCTCGACAAGCATTGGCATCAAGCTATGGATGCAATGTTTGCAGCTCTTCATTACCATTCAACTTGGACTCTAGTCTCTCCTTCCTTAAATCAACATCAAACAGGTAATAAGTGGATGTTCAAACTAAAACGTAAAGTCGATGGTTCAATTGAGAGGTATAAAGAGGTATAAGGTATGGTTGGTTGTGAAGAGATTCCCTCAAAATCTCTAGGTGGAATTTCACGAAACATAGGATCCTATTATTAAACATGCTTCTATTTTGCTAGTTCTCACTCTTGTGACCACTTGGGACTAGAAGGTTCGAAAGTTGGATGTCAGTAGTGCATTTCTTAATGGGAATGTTCATGAAACAACCTTTATTCCTGAACCAAAGGGATATGTCGACCCTACAAAACTGCACCATGTTTGCCATCTTTCTAAAGAAATTTATGGTTTAAAGTAGGCCCAAGGGCTTTGTATGAAAGGTGTTGCATTACTCACATTGCTTGGTATTTTCAATAGAGCAAGTTTGATACCTCACTCTTTTATTTGCAAGGCAAAGAAACTCATCCTTTCTTTGTTTATGTCGATGACATTCTTATCATGAGATCTAATCTTACACTCATCCTTTCTCTTTTGTCACAACTAAATAATACTTTCACTCTTAATCGTTGGCCTATTCATTATTTCTTTGGAATATAGGTCACCCGAAACTCTTTTGGATTCATATTATCTCAAGAAGCCTATACCCATGACATTCTCACTCACTAATTTCACCACCTTAAAATGTGCCTTCAGGCTCATGATTGCAGCCTTTTCTTCCTCTATTAATCAACCCATAACACCATTTGATAATCCATTCTCTTTATCGTAGCACTTTGGGTTCACTTCATTACCTCTCTCTCACCTGACCTGATCTCGCCTTAGCTATTAACCGCCTTAGCCAATTTGATCATTCTTCTATGCATCATTATTAATCGGCAATGAAAAGGCTTATGTGGTATGTGCAAGATATTATTTCAGTTGGTCTTGCTATTTTCCTTGCATCCTCCCTTAGTGTTACTGGCTATTTTGATGTCGATTGGGCCACTTACTCGATTGATCACAAATTTGTCGAGTGTTATTGTGTCTTCTTCGAACCTGGGAAGCTCGAAAGAGTCTCAGGATAGTTCAAGTATACCCGAGAGATCGAGATATGGCTCAGGAATGTCGTTCGGGATGAGGCCGACCCTAGCAAACCTGGGAAGCTGGAAAGAGTCTCGGGATAGTTCAAACATACTCGAGAGCTCGAGACATGGCTCAAGAATGTCGGTCGGGACGAGCCTGACTCTAGTAAGCCTGGGAAGCTCGAAAGAGTCTTGGGATAGTTGAAATATATCCAAGAGACCGAGACATGGCTCGGAAATGTCGGTCAAGCTTTACCATGATTCTTAAAAGGAAATGACCCTAAGTAATGGCGGATGTCCATAGACTTCGGCAAGAGAGAGACAAGGGGGCAACTGTTATGGGAATTTCCAGATGTTTAAGCATTGTTGGGCAACCAACCGCATGAACCCACGAGATAAGAGCCTCAAAAGATCTTAACCCTAGATCTCTTAGAAGATTTAAGAAAGATCAAGGGTTTCTCCTTATTAAAAGTCACAGCCGGCCTAAGAAAAAGTAAGTTTTAATCAACCCTAAAACTCTCAAACCCTAGTTCTTCATGTGACTTAGGCATCAGAGGCCACGTGGCTCGCACCACACCGGTGTCTAGTGTTTTTTGTTTTGCAAGCACTCGTTCCTGATACAAACTTACCAGGTTATCCAAACACCAAATTTTGGCATCAACAAATTACAATACTGAATTGCCCTTCAAAAATCTTCTAACTATGAACTTGGTTTAATCGACCATCCACTTTTCAAAATCTAATATAATTTCATTAAAATCTATAGCAAATAACCAAGGTCCATTTGTCATCAAACTTAAGCAAGGTAAAAGTTCCAAAGAACTTTGTTCTTTCATCAAACCTAAATACAAATATTTTTTTCTTATTATTTAGATATTTGGTTTAATTTAGTTTTTTTGTTGGTTCCTCAATCAATAATTGAAACCGAATCAATATTTCAATTTTCTAAAATATCAAACCAAATGATCCAATATTGTTTTAAAAAATGGAATCAATCCATTTACTCTATTTGCTTTCGTCAGTTTTCGATTTCTTCTTTTACCCCTATTTGAAATGGCCATGACCTCGACAAGTCATCTTTTATTTTGGAGAAAGTAGCCAATTTGGAAAAAGTAGTCATTTGTAACCTAATAAATGTTGACGATCAACACAATTTCGACTCATCCAAAATTTTAGAAGATTCTTAATATTTTTGTTTTATAAAAGCCCTTAAAGTTTTGATCAAATTAAGCCATAAAAATCAATTACTCAATTCACATTAATCTGTAACATAAGTTTTAACTTATGTATTCGAATTTTCACCCAAATTTTGCTCAACTAAGAAAATGTAGCCTAATTGATTAAATTGATAGCCATACAATTGATGGTCTCAATCTAGTAAAAAAAAAAAAAAAAAAAAAAGGTTGGGAAGCAATTTTGGCACAAGGCTGAGGGTATTATTTGTTTAATTTAAAATTTAAACCTAAACAGAAATTGGAATCGGCACATCTTGGAGCTGGAAAACCCTGCAAGAACCCTACAGCCGATTGTTTCTCTCTACCGTCGTTAATGGCTTTGATCAAATCCAAGCCAAATCTTTCACCCTTTCTAGCTTCTCTCCCCCATCGATTTCACATTCACCGTTTATTTTCATCCTCCCCTTCAATTTTAGAGCCTCAACTTCAAGACGATGATTCGACCGACAGTCCTCCGATTGCCTCTAACCATGTCCTCTCGCCGGAGGAATCCCAGGCCGCCGATAAATTCCACTCCCTGATCAAGGAGTTCTACCGAAGAAACCCCAATCCCGATCCCACTCCACCAACCCCTAACTTCACCATTTCTGCTCTCTCCAACGAACTATCCCAAATCTCAGCCCTCCATCCCGTCTCTCCGGCCGCCGTTGCTTACGTCATACACAAATCCGGCGGCGTCCGCCATGGCATCCCCTTCCTCCAAGCCCTCGCGTTCTTCAATTGGGCGACGGCCACCGACGGGTTCCACCACTCTGCTCAGCCGTACAACGAGATGATTGACCTAGCCGGCAAGGTAAGGCAATTTGGATTGGCATGGCATTTGATTGATCAGATGAAAGCTAGAAATGTAGAAATTCCTGTTGAAACTTTCTCGATTCTTGTCCGGCGTTACGTGAGGGCTGGATTGGCAGCCGAGGCGGTTCATGCGTTTAACCGCATGGAGGACTATGGCTGCAAGCCTGACAAGATTGCTTTCTCCATTGTTATCAGCATTCTTTGCAAGAAGAGAAGGGCAACTGAAGCTCAATCATTTTTTGACAGTTTAAAGCATAAATTCGAGCCTGATGTTATTGTTTACACTAGCTTGGTTCATGGCTGGTGTCGAGCAGGTGATATCCCAGAGGCTGAGAGGGTGTTTAAAGAGATGAAGATGGCAGGTATTAGCCCTAATGTTTATACTTATAGCATTGTGATTGATGCATTGTGTAGATGTGGCCAAATTACTCGTGCCCATGATGTTTTCTCTGAGATGATTGATGCTGGTTGCAATCCCAACTCTGTTACATTTAACAATCTTATAAGAGTTCATGTTAAAGCTGGTAGAACAGAGAAGGTTTTGCAAGTGTATAACCAAATGAAGAGATTGGGTTGTGTTGCTGATTTAATTACTTATAACTTCCTTATTGAGACTCATTGTAGAGATGATAATCTTGGAGAGGCTACAAAGGTCCTAAACACTATGATTAAGAAAGGTTGTACCCCGAATGTGTTTAGTTTTAATCCCATATTTAGAAGTATTGCAAAGTCGCAAGATGTAAACGGTGCTCACAGGTTGTTTGCTAGGATGAAGGATGTGGGTTGTAAGCCGAATACAGTGACGTATAATATCTTGATGCAAATGTTTGTTGAGTCGAAATCTGCTGATATGATTTTCAAGTTGAAGAAGGAGATGGATGATGAAGAAGTTGAGCCTAATTTGAATACGTACCGGGTACTGATATCGTTATATTGCGGAATGGGACATTGGAACAATGCCTACAAGTTCTTCAGGGAAATGATTGAGGAGAAGTGCTTAAAACCCAGCATGCCTATCTATGAGATGGTTCTGCAACAGCTGAGAAATGCAGGACAGTTGAAGAAGCATGAGGAATTGGTGGATAAGATGGTTGAGAGAGGATTTGCGTCAAGGCCCCTGTAGTAAAGTTCTCGACAGTAATTTAAGGTCCCGTTTGATATCTACATTCATTTATGAACAATGGATGATTTTGATAAGATTCTATTGTGAAGTGGACTGATAATTGGCTGAGGCTGCAACTTTGTGTGGGCTGGGAGAGCTATCTACAACAATATTAGAAAGCAAAAGCTGCCTAGATTAGATGCTTAAAAATCACGAGGACCCAAATTTTAAGGGGCTGTTTGATTATCATTATGCAGTCCATGGCTCTTCTCAAGTAAGGTGCCGTTTGGGAGAATTTTGGAAATTAGTTTTCTTTTAAATAAGATTTTGGTGTAAACATGTATGGATTATTATTTAGTTAGCTCTTTCAGAATAGCATAGTTTCTTTTAAAAAATAGCTAGTGTAGCCTCTCTTCCTAAGATTATTATTAGGTGGTAGAAAACTCCAACCAAGTAGAACTATGACCTCTTTATCATAAATCATTTATCATGTCATTCAAACTATTTTCTTAGCCATACTTTTTTAATGGGCAATGGTCCAATAACAATAGCCATTGTGGGAGAAGAAGCAATCCAGAAGGAATTTTTTGAATAACTCAAAGATTTAATGCCAATTGTGTGGCAAACTGGTATCAAATGCTATTTCTTTATATGATCAAAATTTTCAATGTCAGTTTATAGGTAAGAAAATTCCAAGCTTTTCAAACTCACTTAATGGTGGACAAAGTCATAACAGTTACAATTCAAGAAATGTTGGAATTTCTCAATGACTTCGCAAAATAATGAGTCTACAAGATGGTATCTTGACTCTGGAGCTTCTCATCAGCTTACAAATGACTTATAAAATCTTTCTTTCAGAAATGGATACAGTGGAGGCGACTAGATGCACGTTGGTAATGGTACAGGTTTGAAGGTATATCATAGATTCTCAGTTTCTGATCCCAAAATTCCTCCTTTTACTATTCAAAATTTACTTCAAATCCGTCACATTACAAAGAACTTAACAAGTTTTAGTCAATTCACAAAAGAAAACTCTTGCTCCCTTGAATTTCATTATTAATGTGTGTTTTGTGAAATGGTGCGGTTGAACAAAAGCATAGACTTGTGGTTGATATAGTAATGCTCAAGGGATATAAATGCTTTGATCCGACGACAAAAAATTTCGTTTCTAAACATGTCATATTTGAAGAGCATGTGTTTCCTTTTGCCATTTCAACTTCTCAGAATACTTCATCAAACTCCATTGCCAGTCTGTTTCTTTACTGTCTTCTACAATCCCATCATGTCTTCAAAATGTCACTTCTAATTCACAATCTCATGAAGCAATACCACATCCTTGTATGTATTTCTCGAACAATTTCCTCTTCTCCCTCAAACTAAGCCTACTGACATACATCCATCTTGCCTATTACCTTAATATACTAAGCCTACTAATATACATGCAATGGTTACAAGGTTGGTAGACAATGAGCCTCTAAATGCCAAGCAAGCATTGGCTAGACACATTGGACTACTGCTATGACATATGGGTATAAGGCATTGATTCAAAATAAGGCATGGACAATTGATCTTGATTACTTTGAAATTTATAGCCCAGTTGTTAGAACAATCACTATTCGTGTATTGCACACACTTGCCCTTGCTAATGGGTGGAATATAAGATAGCTTGGTATCAACGTTTTTCTTCACGGACTAATAGCTGAGAAAGTATACTTGGAGCAACCTGCTCGTTAGAAGTAAATAAAAATGGATCACCACCACTAGTGTGTTGTTTGAAGAAAGCTCTTTATGACCTTAAACAAGCACCATGAGTATGGTTTGATTGCCTTAAATCTTTTCTTCATAAACTTCAATCTTCACTTTTCATGAGTGTTACTGCTGTTTCTAACTATTATGAGTTGATGACATAGTAATCATAGGTTCTTCAAGTTTTGAAATTCATAAACTTATTTGAGAGTTACACTGTATGTTTTCACTCATAGACTTGGAAAAACTCAGTTACTTTTTTGGTATTAGGTCTTCTACACAGTTGATGAAGATTTTTTTTTTTTTTAATCTCAAGATAAACAGATAAGTGACTTGTTGATAAAGCCAAAATGACTTGAGCTAATCTTATGCCTAGTCCAATAGTAAGCTCAACTATTTTATCGGCACAAGGCAAAACCAATCACAACTTTGTAGGTGCTCTTCAGTATGTCCCCATTGTCACGCTTGAGCTTGAAAACTCGGCTAATAAAGTGAGTCAACCCAAAGTCTCTCATTGGCAGGCCATAAAATGAATATTACAATATCTGAAAGAGATTATGGATAATGGCCTTCATCTTTCCAAACCCAATCACCTTCAAATTCATGCTTTTGCTAATTCAGAATAGGGTTTAAATCCCGAGGATAGACATTCCACCTTTGGCTCGTGTGTCTTTCTTTAGAGGAAATCTTATCACATGGGACTCCAAGAAACAACATATTGTTTAAAGGTCCAGCATAGAGGCTAAATTTCGATGTCTAGCTCATGTTGCCGCATAATTAGTCTTGGAGATATTATCTTGTGACACTTGTCCTACATTAAAGAACCTCAACCAACACATTTATATGATATGTGGACAACTATATTCAAACCACCTATCATATCGTGTGATATTCACGGGGTCCACTTATACTCCATTAAAACATGTTACACATCCATTTTCCTCTTTAAATTTTAACTACAACAGTCAATATTATATCATTAATAACAGAAACGATTATAAAAAAACTACAGCAACCAATATCAATTGGAAAAAGAAAACCAACAGCAACCTGTTTGTTTACGTTAACAGAAGAGAAAATGATTCCACTTTCCAATCTTTGAGATGAAAAAGAGTTCTTTTTTTTTTTTTAGAATTTCATGAATGCTTCAGCAAAACAATATTCAAGCTGGCTGTGAATATCATAGTAAAATTAACAGAAGTTTAGAAAGATTGGTAATCCTAAAAGTTGCAATTACTGAATAATGAAGATGATAACAACTTAATCCTTCCTGATTACAACACAAACTAGTTGCCCTGCATATCCAACATCTCATCTAAACGCTTCAATCTCTCAACTCCTTCACTCAGCAGAAATCTTACTTTCTGTCTGTCTTTACAGCTGCGATTGTTTTCCATTTCTTGCCTGATCATATGCCTCAGTTCCTCTGTTCAAAACACACATTTTTCAGAACCATAATCACTCATCAAATCTTGGCCTAAATAGGATATTAGAAAATTAAGGTCAGCCTAAAAACCATTTGATTTTTTTGTTGTTAGTATTTGAAATTTAACTTTACGACTACTACACCTTCAGCATATTGTTCGTTTAAAACTAAATAGTTATCAGAGAGGTAGAACGATCAATTAATGCATAATTGAATTTTCTATGAATTTTGTTGGTAACCAAGATTACAGTTTAACAGAATGGTTGAAATACACAAAAGTTAGTTCCAAGTGAGTGTGTGTGTGTGTGTGTGTCTATATATATGTGTGTGTGGGATGGAATTCTTAATAATCAGAAGTTTTTGACAAAAAGAAAAAAATAAAGCATTTAAAGAAGACTTAATTGGAAGATGATATAATCAAAAGCTTTAAACCTCGAGCATGAACAGGAGCCTTTCGAGCAGTTCTTAACGCCTGCCTGAACAATTTCAACACCCTTGCACGGGTAATAAATTCCTGTAAATCAAGGGAGAGAACCATGGCCAGTTCTCTTCCTGTAAATCAAAATGATTATTCATGACAGAAGATCTTGCTTAATAGCTAATTTCAAACAACTGAGCACAGAAATAACAGAGAGATTAAGAATATCAAACTTAGCAGAATTCCATCAAATAAAAGCTAGGGCAAATGTAATTTCGTTCTAGTATCTACGAAATTACCAGAGAAGAGAGAGAGAGAGAGAGAGAGAGAGAGAGAGTGATACCAGTTCGTCCAGTTCACAGCAGATAAAACAGAAGCAGATTCATTTTCTGAATCAATTGGCCATTATTTCTGAAGACGATATGCAGGAGCCTGCTATTCGGCTATCACTGATATGCGGGCTTTTGAAAACTGTTTGGGCTGAAGCTTGGTATTCATAAATTTGGGATTCTTAGAAAAACTATTTGGGCTTTGTCTGTCAACTATGATTCGAAGTTGTGGGCTTTTAAATTATTTGGGCCGGGGAGTTCGGCTTCTTTCCGGACAAACGCTCTCAAATCTAAAAAATAATTATAAATATAATTATTTTAAAAAAGATTACCGAATATAGTCACTATATTAATGAATTTTTCTTTTTTCTGAGATTATAATAATTGGAGACAGGAGATTCGAACCAGTGACCTCATGATCCTTCGGCGTTCACTGATATCCTTATGCTATTGCTCTTTTGGCCACTATAATAATAAGCATTTTCACGTATTTTATTATAATATAGTATTAATAATTATATAGGCAAATATTTTCAAATTTAACTACATATCTAATTTCATCACAATTTTCCTTAAGTATTTGAGCAAAGTCTGGTTTAGGGTAGGCAAATAGGATTTAGAAAGTGACAACTAGGCAAATGTCAAAGTTTTAAAAAATAATTTAGAACAATGTCTAGTTTTTTTTAAGACTTTAAATTTATGTCTAAACTTTAATTTTAAATTAAAAATAATAATTTATGAAATTTACTTTGACAATAATACTCATATAATTAATTTTATATTTTATTTAATTTATTTACAAATTAGATTCTCTTATAACAACCTACTCAAAATAATATTCAATTAAATTGCTAAAAAAAGAAAATAATATCTTTAACCAAAATCATTCAAAAATTAAAAAAAAAATCAAAAGAATCAACAATTAATACTACTTTAAAATTTTAAACTTAAAACGAATATTTGAAAGTTCATAAACAAAAGGATACATAAGTGTACATACTAGTACATTAGAATTAAAAAGATAAATAACTCATTTCCAACGTCGTCATTTGCCATCAATTATGAACAATAACTAAAACACATTCTTTAGCTTTCTGCACATATGTTATTTTTTTAAATGAATTGAGAGCAAGGATGATTTACCTCAATGATTTTGCTTTTGATTACAATGGTCGTAGCACACGTTGGTAAGGTTGTCGAAACTTGCCAAAATAAATTATTGACTCTTTAACTCTAACTTGTAAAAATAACAGAATCAGGTTGATTCCCAAAGGAGGTATGAATTAATTCCTCGATGTCTATTATGCAATACAAATTAATTAATTTTGTTTATTTGTTTCCTTAAAGTTTATCATACAACCTATGTAATTTGGAAAAGCCACAATCACACTCACATGAGTCAACTTCTTGCTACAAATTAACAATCATTCAAAATAATAAAATATCACAAAATAATGTATAACATGAATTAATTGAAAATAAACTGAAACGTCAATTTAATTCATAAAAAATCGACCACAAATAGAAATAAATAAGAAACAAATAATCTTTAAAATCAAAATAAATATTAATTTTATCTAAAGAAATCGAAAACAAACTACACCTGATTTGCGCAAGACCAAGATCAATTCTGCAAAACACACACACATATAACCATTTTATTTTTGTTAGGGAGTGGCGTTTGCCACTTCTTTTCTTTGATTTTTTTTTTTCAATATTTTCTTTCATTTTTTCTAAATTCAAACTAAAATCTATATTTAAACTTATTTTTTCAATATTTTTAGTAATTCACCGCATAGATTTAATAAGAAAAAATATCCATGATTAATTATAATATTCAATCTTAATATAAGAAAATAAGATTCGAGATAATTAATTTAAACTTATCAAATTCCCGCAATCCATGTTTCCCCCATATCAATTCTTCTTTTTACTTCATTTTCATTATTCTTAATATCAAAGAATATCAATGGAGTCAATAAAACATCAAAGTCGAATTTTAATAACAATCAAGAGAATGAGTATTCATATGCCATATTTTATGAAAAAAACTCAAGCACCTCATCAGTTCAATAAAATCAAATGGGACGAGACTCAACAACCTCTCAAGGTTTCACTCAATACTCTCAAAATATTTTGGGTATTTATACTCTCGAAGTCAAAGCATAACATGTTATTACCATAAGCTTGCAAATGAATCAAATCTCTTCCAATATAGATGAAATGAATACAAAAACCAAAGCTACGGACCTTGTAATGTGGCTTAGATAAAGGTAGGATAAGATGAAAAACTCGGTGTTTTATGATCAAAATCAAGAGTTAATCTTGCATGATAGAAATGTTTCCAACAAATTCAAACCACACTATCAAAAATATAATTTTATTTTCACACTTTCTTCTCTCCGAGAATCTTGGAGAAACAACAATGAGATTACATTTAGCAAACTTTTCTCTAAATACGTAAAAAAAAAATTTCATCACTACCGCCACTTTTTCATCGTTTTTGTTGATTTTTTTTTTTCATATATTTTCTTTTTCACCACTTTCTAACACTTTTTTTGAGGGTTTTTTTTCAACTTCAATTATCATGCAACATTTGTTTCTCTTGTCTTGATAAATGTGCAACGGTTGAGACAACAAATGAGATGGTCTAAGGCTAAATATCATGTACTATAATCAAGAAAAAAAAAAAAAAAGTTCAAAGTAGCTAACTAATTGGAAAATTTCAAAGATGGGCATTTTAAGAGTCCAAAAAGTTGTTAATCCTAATTGCCTTATCATATTAAAGCATCAATTCAAAAACATTGGTCTCAAAATGCATTCACAAGCAAAAGTTCTAGAATAAGCACAATAAGTTTGATCACTCAACAAGAAATAAATGGAGCAAAATATAATTAGTTGCTCATAGGTTCAAAATCTCACCGAAATAAGTAATTGACGTTAAGCCTTGCACATTTTCAATCAATAAATCAATGAGACCATCATATAATTTTAAGAAAAGTTCTAATCATGCTCATGTCTATCATACTTTAAAATTCAAACTAAAATGCCTTCCTAACTTAGAGAGATTGAATGATATCAACAAAGACTCAAGGTTTCAAAAGAAAAATCAACATGTATGAATTAAGAACATACTAAATTCAAATTAAACTTCTCCCACACCTAAATTATGCATTGTCCTCAATGTATAGCATATCAAGTAGCATGTTCACAAAAACAATAAAAAGATAAAGAAAGTGAACTCCGTAGATTTGTGAACAATTTGAACATGATAGTTTTCGGGGTTGAGAGAGTTGGTGGTGATGTTTTTTTTTTTTTTTGAAAAATAATGCCTGCAAAAATTTTTAAAATAAGATTTTTAAAAAAATCAAAAAATTAAAACACTAAATTAAAGAAAATAAGAAGTGAGAGCAATAAAATGTTGGGTTGCCTCCCAAAAACTTAAACATTCATCAGGGTACATAAAATTCTTCAATTTTTTTTTCGGTCTCTTGCTTGAATCAATATAATCTACTAAGTCTAGTAGGCTTTTCTGTTTCTCAAAGGCACCAAACAGATAAATATTTTTGTTATTTTTGTAATATGAATTATTGCAATCAAATGACAAAACTCAGGGGTTCATGAGAATAAGAAAATGCAAGATCAACTTTTAGGAGGTGATTGGATTTAGGGCAGAGGCAGGGGAGAGGAAATGAGGGAGAGCAAACTGTTGTTTGTTTTTAATAGATCATATCATCTCCTCAACTCTTTCTCAACCTCTTCTTAATTTCTCTCCAACATCTCATCAAACCTCAAATCAAATTTTATATCAAATTTAATCTAAAATAAAAACCTTCGCTCATAAAATACGAATCTCAATCAAACTTTATATTAAATTTAATCTAAAATAAACATCTTCTCTACTAAAACACATATCCCAATAAATTTTTTTACAACCTCTCATTTCTATAACACAAATTTTCAAACAAATACTTCAAATCTCCAATTTACTCAATTCCTCTCCTCTCCTCTTGTCAACTCCAAAATCCAATCACCCCCTAGAGAGTTTTCAGAAAATAAAAGATTAAACTTTTCGGACTCATAGTTTAACACCTGAATTTCCTCTTCGATTATATGCTCATTTTTGTCTTTCTCACGTACCTGATATTGATACGACTCAAAATTTTCCAACCCAGCTTCACTATCAATAAATATTACCTCATAATTTTCTACCTCGGTGGTATGAAATTTTTTTTGCTCTTGTAGACTTTCCAGCTTTTTCACTGAATTGGTTAATTCAGTAATTTGGTTCTCCAAACTCTCTTCATGCTAGCTCTAGTTTCTTTTTGAAATTGAAGTGTATCTTGTTGAAACTGAAGATTATTATGTTGCATTTGAAGAGTATTGTTAGCTAAAGTTTTAAACATATCTTCAAAAGACATACCCGAGCTTGAAGTCTGAGTTTCTATTGGAGCTTGAAATGGTCTAGTGAAGTCTTCAAAATATTGGCTTTGTTGTTCTCTTTGATTTCCATAGCTAACATTTGAGTGATCCCTACAATCATGATTGTAATGATGATAATCTGGTTCGTAGCTCATTTGGTACTGGCTATGAAATCTTCGAATGGTGTTGTACTGGGTGAAATTTGGTTGCACTGTGCGTGCATCTATTTGACAAACCAAAGTAATTAAACTAGAAATTTGAATATTAAGATATCTTATATCATCATTACTAATAACAACTCCATAATCTCTAGACCTATATTGTTGAAAATTTTCGACCATACTTTTTTTCAATTAAAAAAATAAAACAATGAGAAACTAAAATAGCTCACCGTCAATGACGCCGAATTTGGTCTGGTTGTCTAAGCTCGCCAAAATAAATTACTGATTTTTTAACTCTAACTTGTAGAAATAATGGAATCAGGTCAAATAACAAAGGGGCTATAAATTAATTTCTCAATGTTTGAAAACAAATAAAATGAGGAATTTTTGTATTTTAATGAAATCATAAATAAAACAAAAAAATAAATAAAACAAAAAAATTACAAAAACTTCCAATTAAAGGGTTTAGTTTAATCGAATGGTATTATTGATCATAGACTAACACGATTAATTTATTTTTCTTGAATTCAAGGAATTAGTATATTTATTTGGAAAAGACACAATAAATAATTCTTCTCCTATTTTATTGACTCTGGCCTAGCATCAGATTATTCAATCAATTGGTCACAGTAGCGTTCCATATCAATAGAACGACTAAACCAAAATCAATTAACCGAGACGCCTATAAATTAATTAATTTTGTTTATTTGTTTATCATGCAAGCTATGTAATTTGGAAAAGCCACAATCACACACACATGAGTCAGCCCATGCTACAAATTAACAATCATTCAAAATAATAAAATATCACAAAATAATGTATAGCATGGATCAATTGATAATAAGCTAAGACGTCAATTTAATTGATCAAAAATCAACCACAAATAGAAACAAAAAACAAATAATCCTTGACATCAAAATAAATATTCAATTTTATCCAAAGCCTCACAACACTACAATTGAATAAAAACTACCCTTCAACTAGGAAAATAAAAACTAACACATGATAGAAAAAATAAATTAAAGAAATTTAAAACAAACTACACCTGATTTGCTACGGAAGATTAAGAAAAAATCGATCCAAGTGCTTAGTGTCACGATCCAACTTCGTTGTCGTTGCAAAGCAATCGTGAGACACTTGCTCTAACCCGGCGAGCAAGTCAGCCAAACGAAAATCGCAGAGCGGGTAGCACGACAGGGCCATCCTTCCAAAATAAGCCTCGAGAAAGGTTTTCGAAAGAGAGAGAACGTTTTGAAATACATTTTATCTTTGAAAAGTATATGATAAGATGCAATATGGGAGACAACAACTAACTTGCATTAATCATCACTTGGTAGGGAGGAAGCTTCAAGAAGTCATACCCCTATAGTACATTTTGGAACATAATTGGTGTGACACCCTTGCATATGAAAATGGCGAGGAGTACTCAACACCTAGACAAAAATGAAGGAAACTATCCTAACATGCAATATTAACAAAATAACATAAAAGCAGAATAAAAGGTGTAGAGGTTCATGCGTCCATGTGCAACACGCACTCGACAAGCAAGACCGTGACACTTAGCCTTCCTTTCTTTCTTTTTTTTTTCTTTTTTTTTTCTACTCTGGCAGCTGTTTGGTTCTCCCCTACCGAGGTAAAAAACACACACACACATATATATATATATATATCCAAAATTTCCTTTTTTATTATTATTATTTTTTTTTATTTTGTTAAGGGTGGCGGGCTTTTTTTTTTATAGATGCCACTTCCCTTTCGTTTTCTTTTTTTTTTTCTTTTTTTTTTCTTTTTTTGGATTTTCAATATTTTCTCTCTTTTTCTTTTTTTCTAAATTCAAACAAATATCTATATTTAAACTTATTTTTTCAATATTTGTAGCAATTCACCATATATACTAAATATATGGAAAATATCCATGATTAATTACAATATTAAATCTAAATATAAAAAAATAAGATTCAATAAAGATAATTAATTTGAACTTTATCACACTGCCTACCAAACTTTTCACTATAACCAGCCTCGAATTTATGTTGGGTTATGAATAAGATCCCTATTTCATAGACATTTTGTTTTCAAAAGATCTATTATTTATTTTAAAATTAATTTCAAATTCTTTATTATATTTTTAAAAAAATAAATATGTATATATATATAAAATATTTTAATGATAATTAAAAATATTATCCTTAATCAATAAGTTGATTCAAATTTGATTTTTTGAGAAAAATTAGATAAATTTTATTTTAAATCTTAGCGTTAAACTTTTTTTAAATGTTATGGGTCAAGAAGAAAAAAAACCACAAAGCCTGGCATTTTTTTAATTTTGTTTTTTATTTACGTTGATGTACATATATATGTATCTCAGCCTTAGTAGGGTACGTAGCATGAGTTGAGTTATGATTTTCTAATTTTCGTTAGGTTGGATGAGTTCTAGGGTTAGCCAATTTTTGACTTATTAGGCTAATCCAATCCAAACTAATAAGGATTAATATATACATATTCATGCATGTGTTTATGTGAGAAGAGAAATTAATTAATATGGTAGGTTTTTAGCACATTGTTAAATAATATACACTAATAAAATAGGGAATCTTGGTTCAAGTATTAAGTATCATCTATCTTTTATCCATTTGATTACATATTTATGAGGTATGAATATAGTTGTTTTATAGAGAAAATAGGAGATTAATATAGTCTGATAACCCAATCCAACCTAAAACTATAAGGTTGGGTTTGGTTGGGTTGAGTTGCTTTAGTGCATAGGATTGGACGTAAAGGAAGATTGACCAAATCGAAATTTTAGGTTGATCCTAAAAATTCCACAAACCCAACCCAACCTAACTCAATTCGAACCATGTACACCCCTATTAAAGACCATTGTTGAAAAAGTTAAAATGATAACTAAGCATTAAAAAAAATAATCTTCCATTGTTAAGAATTTGAAAGAGTTCCTTCTTTTCTCTAGATTATTTCCTCCAAACTTACATGTTATGTACATTTTTTGGCTGAGAATAAAATGTTTCCAGCCTCATAATATATCTTATGAAACATTAGAAAGAAATCTAGGTTATTCAAGATTTGATTTTGAATCAAATAAAAATTGGAGCGATTATCAAATTTGTGAGAGGGAAGGAATCAGTAGAAGCTGCTCGGATTGTGTAAAGGCTCGACCCTTACAAAAGTCCCATCTAGGCCTTCACCCTAGATGCATGTGAAAAATGACCTTTAAAAACTATGACATGTTGAGTAATTGCTTCATTAAATTTTTCAACGAACAGTTCATAAATCAACAAAAAACAGGGCATCCAGTATATAAAACAGTTCAGCAAGTGAGAAAACAATAAAATACATGTTTCTAGAAAATTCATGATTTAAAAGGAATCAATGATGCAAGGAAGTAAAGAACTGGATAGGCCTATGGTCTATACAGCTCCGAATCAATCATCCTAATAAAGCCCGTGTGTATCTGTGGATGCTTATAGAGAAATGGTGAGTTTATTAAACCTAGTAAGGATCCCTAGATTGGGATCAATCTAAGTATGAATATGGTAAATAATAATGAATGCATGAATCAAATGACAAATTTCAATAAGTAGGAGCGTCGGGACAACCTTAGTAGGGCTAAGCCATTCTGAGTCTTCGTGTTTAGTACGACGGGCAACTCTGATAGAACTAAGCCAACCTAATTTTTGAGTTCAGTGCTCCGGGGCAACCCTGATAGAGTAAGCCAACCGGGTGAATTACATAATGTGGGCTTTCATGTAACAGTAAAAACAAACCACTGTATGACCGTATTAAGCAAACACAGCTTGGCAAATATTCAGATACATAACAGGCACTAAATCACGGATTTCAATCCAGAACATAAAACATTTTCACCATTTTACCCTAAACATGCGTACAACTAATCACGGGAACCCAAGTTAATCATTGGTATTGATTTTCGTGCAGCCGTCGATAAATGACATTGTTGTCAGTAAAGTCAGATCTCGTCCTCCGTGCAGTCGCCTACAGCGCCACTGACAGTCGCATTAAATTCAGACGCGGTCGGACTCCATTCTGTGTGCTCGACAGCACCGCCGAAAAGTCAACAAGGGTTTCCGTGCCGACCAGTCTGAAGCTGAGGAGTTGTCGCCGAGCCTGCCTTGTCGCCCGAGCTTGATTGTAGTCATTCCACGTGCGCCACGCATCCCACATATGTAGCTTTGGTGCTCTAAGCATCTAGCTCACGCGTCGACAAGCCCACCGTCACGCACCGCAGTTGATCGATCTTCTGGCCACTTTTTCTTCCATTCGCCGAAGTCGGTCGCTGGAAAATTTTTGGATACTCGATTTTAGGTAATTTCGACGCTCTGGACCCGTTTTTTATGGTTTTAAGGGCAAATTATGATGTTTTAACACTCTTTTGCTCAGTTTTATCGGAGAAACGTCCAGGAGTCGCAGTTCAGGCACCTAAGAGTACCTTGAGCGGGAAACGAGCAAGGTAAGAGAATTTCTTACCTTTATCTTGAGGTTCCTACAATTAATTGAATACATGTGTAGGTTAACCTAGAGAAATGTAGTGATATGATGAATGCCTTGGTTGTCGTGTCTTCGTGCAATTGCGATTGCCTCTGTTTCACTTATGTTATTTATATATATCTAGTATCGATATGCATATGTTCGATAAATTTACGAGCAGGTGACTCTGTTGAAGGCCCAGGAGTGGCATTCCTTATCAGGGTAGCCTCGGAGGCACACAAAATTATCTTGTGGTGACCGAGAGTGGCATATTCCTTCGAGATAGCCCCGGTGTCACCTTCATCTTTCTCTGGATATTCGGAACTGTAAAGATCAATGACACTCCGATATTATTATTACTCATTTATTATGTCTTGATCCTTACGTACTATTATCTCTAGTTATGTTCATTCCGGTTAGAGATCCTTATTGAGTTTTATAACTCACCCTGTTACTTTCTGTGGATTCCACATGTACGCATGGACTCTACCAGGATGGCTGATCGAAGGGGCTGGAAAGACCATAGACTCTTGTCGAGTGGTGTCGAATTTTGAGCGTTCTTTTCTTTCTGCATAAGTCGTTTAAATTACCTTGCAAGAACTTATTTCTACTGTACGATGTTTTCTCTATTTCTATTTGAATTCTTTACAAACTGGGTACCCGTTTTTTATGTGTTTTCGAACGACCGTTATTGCATATTAAATGAAGTATTTATTATCATGTTTTATGTGCTTTTAAGTACCATTTAAATCATGCATTTATGGATAGCCTAGGAGTGGCCCTAGTATGGGCTGGGTCCTTACAAAAATTTTTCAGTAGGAATTCTAATGGTTTTGCCTGTGTCGGAGGACGAAGGATTGGTGGTGTTCACTGCATCAGCTAAAGATTTTTATGGGTGAGCGCTGTTATCAGATTCCTTCACCGGTGAGTCATTAGCAACAATGTCATCGAAGTTGGGTGTCAATGCCGATAAGAAGGTCGTCACGAGAAGTCATTTACTTTGTCTTAAAAGTAGGTGGGAGGAGAATTTGTTAACTGGCATCAATGTAAACCCTCAGACAGGTGTTGGGCTGAATATGTCAAAAAATGGATATTGTGTAGAGGCTAAGTGGGCTTCACCTGGTGATAGCTGGTGGGCTATTAGGTTAGATTTTTCCATATCTAGGATCCTATTGTACTTTGTTTGTAGTTTTTATCTTAAGGTTTTAAACTGTGGTGATATTTTAGATTGTCTTTTTCTTTTTTGTTCGGATTTTACTTTGCTTGTGATAGGTAGTGGTTTTTAAAATTTCCTTGGAAGACTTATCAACAAAGGTTGTGGTGCTTCGCAATTACTTTTAGTTGAGATTACAACAACTTGAGTGGAGGATTCGAACGTGATCTCATGATCTTTGGATATATAGTGATATAACTGAGCTACTACTATTTTTGCAAGTTTGAAAGAATTTATATGATATAAAGTTTCATTTTAGAAAAGTTATTAGAAATTTTATTTAAGAAAAAGTAAAATAATTAAGTTGGAAACAGCTGACATAGTTTTTTCACACATACCACATTATTTCAATAAAACGAAGTGCCATAATATTATAACAAAGAGGAGGTTTGTTTTGAGATTTTGCACTAGTATTTCAAATTAGTATTTACTGAATACTTCTAAAAAATACTACATCCAAACGAAATTTTTATTGCAATCATTGCTTCTAAATACTTAAAATAAATCATCATTCTAAATACTAATTTTAAATACTCTTAAAAAATACATCAAAACAAACTTTTGACTGCGATTATTACTAATCATTACTTATAAACACACAAAATAAATACTTATTCTAAATACTAATTTTAAATACTCTTAAAAACTACCTCTAAACCAACTTTTGAATGCAATCATTATTAATCATTACTTTTAAATACTCAAAATAAATATTTATTCTAAATACTAATTTTAAATACTATTGAAAACTACCTCCAAACAAGTTTTTTACAATAATTATTACTTTAACTACTAAAAATAAATATTCATTCTAAATACACTTAAAATTTCAATCCAATCATCTGCATACGGACATAAACCGCTTTAATAAAAAAAAACATAAATTGCATTAGAAAAAAACCAAAAAAAAAAAAAAAATGATCTCCAAACATTTTGTTTTTTATTTTTCATTTTTGAAATTTAATCTACTACTACTATTTCAACCAATAATTTTTATTATTTTGAAGTCTACATCTTACTAAAATTTTTAAACACAAAATTAAAAATTGAAAGTTAATTTTTTTTTTTTAAATATTTGTTTTGATTTATGAAATTTAGTTATAATTTAAATATTTATTTACAGAAAAAATAAAAAATAATTTAAATGAATATAGGCTTACTCCTCAAAAAACCCAAAAAAACAAACAAAATCCATTATTATTAGATGTCGATAATTCCGAAGTCTGCCATTTCATTTCAAATATATTATAGATTTGTGATGTATGAACACAAAAATAACTCAACATAATGGATGCATTATTAATGGCATTTTTTAATTTAATTTCCTAAGATAAAAAAATGTTTGGAATAAATACCCATTCTTTAAGATATTCAGTAAGTTTTACTAAAATATCGTTACATATTATTTATGATTTATTTTAAAAAATCTTTTTATCTTATATTTGTTGAATTAATAAAAAAAATCAAAAGATTTATGAAATTTTCACAATTTTAATGGTAAGTTCTCACATTTTTCTTGTATCAAAGTCATGTTTTTTTTTTAATTTGGTTATTATAGGCCGATAATGTATACCTGTTAGTAAGGATTATTTGACTATTTGTAGAATCCGTCAATTGGTATGATGCATATTTAACATCTTATTTTGCGGTATATTATAGTCGGTGACTTGATCATTGGCAGTTTGACGAATTCGTGGAATTTGTGCGATTCGCGTGGTGCAATAAAGCATCATATTTACGACATATTATATATGGCGACGTGATCGGCAATAGTTTGACAATTCGTAAAATCTGCAATTTGTGAAATGGAATAACTTCATCGTCATATTTGTTGGGATGCAAACAAAGTTATCCCACATTAGTTAGAAGAGGGGAGGATCATGGGTATATAAGTGATGGCATACATCTCCATTGATATGAGACATTTTGGGTGAAACCAAAAGCAAAGCCATGCGGGTTGTATTTTTCGGGTAGCGAATTGAGGAGAATTATAGCTTGATTTTCAGCATCAAGCTTCTCTCCTGTATTGGCCAAGTCACCACAAATTTTATTGAACTCGTCAATAGTAGTCATATTTAGCAAAATATCACAGGAGAAATAATTAATCAAGAAAAAACGAGTCACTCAACCAAAAAAATATCAACTATTCAATATTCAGAATTTATCCAGAAAAATTCACAAAGCAATTCCAAATAATCACTCTCGAAATTTCCAAATTACCTGCTCAATAATCTTTTTTTTTTTTTTGAGATTACCTGCTCAATAATCTTAAAATCAACAAAACAACAAATTTATCCGAATTGTAATTTCTAAATTCAGAATTTTCATATTCAAGCAGCCTCAAATTTCTAGCGGAAGACAATCAACTGAATCTAAAAAATGCTCCAAATTTATTAAATTCAATGATATTAACTTCAACCAATCACAATATACCAAAATTACAAAGCAATACCAAATTATGCCGTCTCAAAATTTCAAAATTTTCAGTCAAATCGTGCTAGTCAGAATTCACAATGTAGCTTCAAAATTAATTTCACAAATTAATTGCATCAAATGCAATTTCAAGAGTGTTTTGTCTAATCAATTCAATTTCAATTTGAAATCCATGGCTGCACTAACCTCCAAATGCCCATAAAAATTGAAGTAAATAATCAATTTCACAAGACTCATATTTCACCACAAATTTGTCCAATCACAAATCAATTATAGGCTAAAAGCAAATTGAAATCCAAAATAGATTTCTCCATATTGCCGCGCTACAGTTGACTATAATTGATTTTAAAAAAAAAATATTTAAATACCTAATTGCTCGCACTTCAATTTACGAAGATCTTCACACATCAAATAGTAAATTTCAATCAATAATCTGCGACAAACTAAAAATCGCACAGCAGAAACATAATCTTTGGGCTATGATACCAAATTGTTGAAACAAATTTCAAAATTTATATCCAATTTAGAGAAAAACAAAATAAATTGAAAGCATAATTGAGATGAATAAAAATAGAAGAAAAGGATGGAGAAAGCAACACCAGAATTAACGTGGTTTAGTAACTAGCCCTACATCCACAATCCAAATCTTGAGATGATCTTTATTCAAATGCCAAAGCCACAATCAAAACTCTGTACAAAATTGGTGTCTAAACTCCCCGATAAGAAAACACCCAAATGATGCCTATATACGCTTATAAGGCTTAACCCTAATTTGACCTAACCCAACATTTAACTAAGGTTACATTTAATTAACCCAAGTTAGAGATGTAGAGTCACAAAAACTTAACACTTTTAGCTTTCCAATGTGAGAATATCTTCTTCTAATATTTTTCCAAAACTCAACAAATTCCACCTTGGCGAGATATTTTAAGATTCCACATCTGCTGCTGCAACATTGTCTTCACCGACAATCATAATCTTCAAACTCTGAGAACTATATCCTACCCCACCATAAAAGTAGACCACTTGAAATCTCACATTCCAAGATTTTTCTTTTTCGTCACATGTCGATACACCTTTCTGAAATTTATGGTGCAACTTCCACCTACTTGGCTTACCAAGAAGTTCTTCAGCAACCGACACAACTTCCACCACACACCTTGCGTAACTGCCAAGTCAATGCCCGTGTGCAAACTTGTGGAACTGCTGACATCGCATCCTCTATCATGGAAAAGCGGAAATACCATAAGGATGATTTATTTCTTTCTTAAGAAAGATTCACCATCTCCTCTAGCAAGAGAGACCACGTCAGCATCCGAACCCGAGCCCTTTGACGAACTTGCTCTGTTTGGATAATCTTCTTTTATGTGATCAGTCTGTCCGCATTCCAAGCAACATTTCTTCTGTAAAAAGTCTTTCTTCTTCTCCTGATTACTTGACTTTTTAGAACTTCAGCTGGAACCACCACTGGACCCTATTGTATCAACATCACCGCTTAATCTTTTTATTGTCGAAGCATCACACCTTGATCTTCTCTTCAAATTCTTGCATGATCTAGATTGTATCAACACATCTCGAACTTGCACTTGCCACAAGTTGTCGACCATCCTTTCATCAAATTTCTCAACATCAATCTTCACCGAACTCGTAAAGGTTGACATCTCTGCTTCACTCCTAGCAAATCACCAAATAGTAAACAATACTATTCCCCAGTTATAGTTCGTTTCGATAATTCTTTTTTGATGTGGGAGCTCAGACACAGCTGCAACCATAGAGCATACTCATAAATTCAAAAACTACAAACCTAAAGCTCTGATACCACTTGTTGGGAAAAACCTTATCTAATTCTCGCAGGAATAAGCAGAAAATAACCAAGAAATTAAAAGGAATAATAATAAAATAGAACACAAGAATTTACGTGGAAAAACTCCTCGAGAAAAAAAACCACGGACAGAAAGAACTTTCACTATGTGAAAAATTGTTACAATCACACAGAATTCTCTCCCCGACCCCAA